>JALKAD010000013.1:804288-815626 GCA_024500015.1 Ulva compressa | reverse complement strand
GGGCGTCCGAAATCACGCACATCAGCAAAGGCTCCACGTCCGAGGGTGTTGAGGACGACGTAGTCATCGGTGGCCGGATTGTCCTTCCACTTGCGCCACTCGTCACCCCCGGACACCGACAGGGAAGCAGACGACTTGCGCTCGTCCTTCTCACGCTGCTTCTGCTCACGCTCGCGCTCGCGCTGTTCTGCACGCTCCCTATCTCGGGTTTCGCGCGCGTCTCGGTCGCGGGCCCCGTCGCTGCGAATCACCTCGCTGCGTTCGTCAACCGTTGAGCTGCACTGCGTGTGCGTGTGCGTCAGAGCTTTGCATGAAACACGCAGATCATCATCACTGGCAGCATCCTGCGGGCTCGACATCTGCGTCCTGTCCCTGGACCGCTCCGGGCCCGGCGCAGCGAGAAGATCGCTCTGCTGCTTGCTGCTGCCCATCCCATCGCTGGTGCGGTATGGCTGGTCATACTTGACGGGAGATTCCGCATATTTGACGTCCTCTGGCACGTTGTACTGGAGGCCAGGGCCGCGCTGCCGGCGTTCTGTCTCGTGTGCCGGTGTCGGGGGGTCCGTCAGGTCGGTCTTGCTGTTCAAGCAGCACAAGAAACCCATGCTGCAAGATGAGACGAATCGGCGTCGTCGACTTCAAAACGACTGCTTCCTACAACACATCTCAGTTCGCTGCATGTGCATAGCGGCAGAGGCTGTTCTACCACGCTGTCGCAGGACGGAGGTTGCCGTCAGCGCAAGCTGCGGATATACGCCCTCAGCAAAGTGCTTTCAGAACACACTGAGGCACGACTAGGTCGGTACTGTATTGTGACGAGGAGGCATGCCAACCATGCCTGCATATGTACACAACCATATGCATCCGCACAGCTGCTCGCGACTATGCCTTCATAGATTGAGGGCCCACAAACAGAACTACTTCACAAGGGAGTCGCACAAGTATGTATGAAGCGATATGCAGAGCGAGCGATGGTAACCACCCGCAAAACAGTGAAAGTCTTTGCTGAGTCGAGGCGGTCGGCCCACACCGTGCGGTCTACCGCGGCCCCACCACGCTTTAGTGCTTGACAAAGAAACGCTACGTGCCGAAACCAAAATGAACTCACAACGGCTGCGGTCGGACGTCCCTTTGTAAACAGGTTCGGAGTACTCACCGTTGCCGAGGACACGCATGAGCCAAGCCCGCAAGCGAAAATCGACGCTACTGCTCTCAGCTGATACACTCTGTAAATATGGTCATAATAACGCAAAACTCAGAAATGTCGCAAGATCGATGCCCCGCCAGTCGATACGGGCTTGGCCTGCCAGGGAAATTGCAGAAACGTCCTGCTAGCCCGCACTGTACAAAGGGCGGGGCCGAACAGATAGCACACCTTAGCAAAAGCTCATGCAGGACCTTGGGGATCGTCCTGATGTGCTGAGGACGGGCTGCTGCGCGTCAGTCCGCGGGTACTCAACCGCCCTGAAGCGACGCGCCAACTGCACCACAGGATCGCTGCTGAACACGACCGTGCCCTAGCTGCAGAGATCTCTCAGACACGCAATTGCCTGTTTTTGTCTGAGCTGTGTCGTCAAGCAATCACCGCAGCGGCACATCCACTGCTGAGGCGCCTTGCAGGGCTTCAGAGCGACGAAGACTAAAGGAATCAAATCCGCAACCAGAAGTAGAAACATCAAGTGAAAGCAGTGCCACCGCGGAATCTATCGCGGTCCAGCGTGCTTGGGTGTTTTGCACTGGCCGTGATGACCAACCTGTGTCTGAATTCCGGTGAGTGCCACTTTGACGCATTTTCCATGCATTCATGCATGGCAGGCCGACTGGCGCAGCCCCAAGATCAGAGCCAGGCGGCATGGCTGCCCGACGTCTGCCAGCCATTATACTCACCATGCCGCTTATTCCTCCTTAGTGTAATTCAGTTGTGCTGCATCTCACAGCTTCGGCGCGCGGTCGGTTTTGAACACGGTGTAGTTGCATCTTCAAGCTTGCAAATGGCCGCCTTTCCGCGCAAAGCGCACACATGCTCATCATGCACAGTACGTGGCAGCTCTCGTAATTGCTGATGCCAGGTGCAGCCTGCCTTGCCTTTCAGCGCTAAAGAGGTTCTCATCCGTGGCACGCGTGCCAGCGGTGAGGTGAAGTGCGCCTTGTGCAGGCGTACGCGTTATCATAGTGATATACCGCAGATGTTGGATGATTTATTTTCCACCTGTCTGAAACCGCCAGTTGTGCGTGGGCTGAGCCGAACACCGGACGCCGACCCTGAAAAGTTGTTCCCGCTCATCGCACTGCATCGATGGCAGCACTACAAAGAGCCAGGCAGGTGCAGGTGCACGTTCAACCTGCTGGCGTATGCATCCGCGTTTCAGCATAGTCTGACTCTGGCCGTGAGGTCAGCCTGATAGCCAAATGTTGCAATGGTTCCGTCGAACAAAATACTCGTAGCACTGTGCCATGTCGAACTTGTTAGGAGCCATCGCTCGCATTACAAGTTACGCTTCCGCGTACGCTGTGCACCGAAACTGCTCATGCGCAGGGCCTGATACCACGCCCTTGCAGGATGCACTTCTGCATGAGAATTCACCGGAGTACCTGTTGGACGGGGAGCCATCCAGCGCGCAGCAATCCTGCGAAGTACAGCACTGTTCCGCGCTCTCAGCGTGTACACAGCTCACTGACGAAGGGCAGGTGGATTCGTCTCGTCCCACAGTTCGATCGCAGTCGTCACCACATTATGGGGGCCCATGGGGCAGCATGGAAGGCCAACTACGCGTGTTACGGCGTGCCTAAATCACCCGCAGACCAAGGCCGCTGCAGCTGCGTGTGTGCACTGTGAGGACGCTCAGTTGCAGGACGGGCTAGCATGGCCACCGCCAACCCCACCAAAAAATACTCAGTGCCCACCATAGTATCCCATAGCGTACTCATCCACTACATTTCCTAGGACAAAGCGCAGCTAGACCACCTACCGATCGACGCCGTGCCCTGTCAGCCTGGGCGTGACGCAGGGCAGCCTTGGCATGACGCCGGCACTGCTGGACTGGCACTAGCAACGTTTATTCAGCTCTCTCTGCAACGAAACCCGCCTCAGCGTCGGAGGCACACCGCAAACCATCCTGTAAGAAAAGTGCCCACTCAGGGCAGCCACAATCACACGCAGGCCCTACTGACTGCCGCCTATGGCCCAGACTCAGTGGGGCGTGCTGCCATTCATGGACTGGGGCGCCACCAGCTCCCGTGGGTCTGTCACGCCATACTCCGATTGAAGCCGGTCCTCCATCTCCCGCAGCTTGGCCTCCATCCGCTCATACTCTGCCTTCAGCCGCGCCTGCACGCATGCACACCCCTCGCACCGCGTGCCACCACCGCCGCAGGACCCTGTTTCAACACACCACCCCGCCAGTTCGCAGCACACACCACAGCAGGCAGATTGGCCAACCACAGACAAGCTCATCTGCAGCAGAGCGCAGCTCAAGCGGGATCCCAACAAGTCCCGCAGCCACATGCATGAGCCGCCACATGCTGAGCGCTGCTGACCGCCGGTCGCACCTGCTCCTCTCGCAGCGCGTCCAGCTCCGACCGCTGCTGTGGGGTCTGTGTGCTGCTCACCGCCGGCGCGGCGGCCGTGTCGGCCGCCGCAGCCTCCTGCGGCGCGCTCTGCCGCTCGGCGGCTGGCGCAGCGGCGGCGGCCGAGGCCTCCGCGACGGCCGCGGGCGAGACCTCCTCCATGCTCAGCGACGCCTGCCGCACCTCCTCAAACACGGCCCGCCGGTCCTCCTCTTGCAGCTCTCGGAAATCCGGATCGTCCGGAACGTTCCGCATGACGTCAGCGTACGTACACCGGCTGGAAATTGGGGGCTCCAGGTCCTCCAAGCATGCTTGGAATGCCAACTGCACCGTCAGACAAGCCCTCACCCCGTTTCCAACGCATGCATGCCACAGTGGCATCACCCTTGCTGAGCATCACGAGCACATACAACTTCCATAGGCAGTGGGAATTCCATAGGCGGTGGCCAGGCACGCCAGAGCACAGCAGCCCCCAAATGACAACAGGGCAGCGGGCAGCAACACCGCTCATGACACACCCCGGCCCGGCCACATTGCCCGGGCTGTACAGACCAGGCCAGCGCGGCGGAGACCAGAGGCCAGATCGCATGGCCCGTGCCTGCACAGCCAGCGTGCGCTGCGGCACAGCACGCGCAGCGTGCGGAGCGCACCTCTGCCGCGCAAATACGCGTGTGCTGCACCTCTGCCTGCTGCAGGCGCGCGACGTGCCGCACGAACAGCGTTTCGGCGACGCCCGGGGACACCGCCCGGTAGAAGGCCTGGTTGGCCCACATCTTGGACACAGCCTCCCACCGCACGTTGGATTGCGTGACGCGCTCCGCCATACGCCTCTGCACACCACAGCCACTGTGAGGCGGTTCGCTCGCTCGTGCATCCAGAGTACTGCCAGCCGCTCAGCAGGTCTCACATCTGCGGTGTGCGCTGGCCACTGGCCTTGTGCCAGTAGCAGAGCGTCAGCAACGCGTGTGTCTGAGACACATGGCCGCAGGGATGATGTCGCTGATGCACCGACGCCTGCGCTTCACAAGCATCTGGTGTGACTTCAAGTGCCCGCGCCGGCCGCAGCACACGCTGCAGCGTGGGGGGCGGGCGCTTTGATGAAGGTTGTGCGTGAGGCCGGAGCAGGGGCGGGTGACCCATCTCCAGCTCTCAGGATGATCCGGGGAGGAGAGGGAGAGGAGGAAGGGAAAGGCTGCTGCCCACCAGGTCTCACACAAGGGGGCACGGGAGGTCTGGAGGGCGCACCACGTACTCCTGCTCCGGTTCGCTGAGGCGCAGGTTGTTCATCTCGTGCAGCATGCGGATGTAGCTGCGGAAGAGCATGAGGCGCTCCGACTCGGCGACGCCGGTGAAGCGGGGGTCGTTGGCAAAGTGCGCCGCGACGTCCGCCCACCGCGCGCTCGCCTTGACGGCCGCCTGCTCCAGCATCTCGAAAAAGTCGGCCTGGACGCCGGTGAGATCCTCCGCCTGCACAGCACGCCACGCTCGCACAGCACGCCACGGCCGCACAGCACGCCACGGCCGCACAGCACGCCACGGCCGCATGCATGCCCCGCGCTCCCCCGGCAGCAGCATGCAGCAGCGCCCACCAGACACGGGCAAGTGCACAGCATCCCTCAGCGCTGCAAGCACGGCAAAGCGTGCCGGCTGCGTCGAAGCACGCGCGACGCGCAGCATGCACGGCTGACTCGTCCGCAGCGACGCCCCGCGCAAGGCCGGAGCAGCAGAGCGAGGGGCGGCTGTCATGAGCCACACTGTGCGCTCAAGAGTCTAGTGCCACATATATACGACGTCCTACAGTCCAGAAGTAATACAACGCCTTGGGTTGGGCGCTTTTCTGGTTCTTGACAGCGGCGCAGGGGGGAGGGCGCACGCGCTGCTGTGCGAGGGCCGCCTGCGCCTCGACGTTGACGCGGTCGACCACGTCCCCGGACACCTTGACGGCGCGGCCCATGCTCTGGATGCCGGAGAGCATCACCGACGCGAGGCTCCACCGGCCGTCCGCCTCGCCCGGCCCGCGGTCCCCGGCGGCCACGCTTGCCTCCGACGGCCACACCTGTGGCCGCGCCGCCGCCTTGGCCTCCGCCTTCTCCACGCCTGCCTCAATCTGCACAGCACAGCACGCCCGCACGTCACCGCGCGCATGCGCACGTCCACCGACCTCCAGCCCACGGACCGGGCGATCAAATGCAGTCCCGTGACGGGCGGCTGCCAAGTTTTGCCAACACCCTTGGATCTACTGGCGTGCTTCACGTCGGTCACCGCTGCTGCAGAGTGAAAGGTGCAGGCAACACAGCACGTGTACGGGCGCTGCAAAGACGGCGTGGGTTGTGCCAGCGAGCGGTCACACAGAGAGGCGGCGCACGTCGGACTCGGAGCCGTCGCCGAAGCCCTGGCGGAAGGCGCGGCGCGCGCCGCGCATCGTGACGTTCATCTCGCCGTGCAGGTACTGCAGCGAGCCGGAGAGGTGCGCGAGCAGGCCCTCCGCGCGCTGCAGCTCCTCCTCCGACGCCTCGCCCGCCTGCACCGCCCGCCGCAGCTTGTGCACCGTCGTCGTGGCCTCCTCCGCCATCTCCGCCTGCACCGCAAGCCAGCACTCACAGCATGCATCAAGGTCTGGCATGTGCCGAATGGCATGAATCTGCACGACGTGAAACTGCCGCCATGCGGCCATCGGTGCCTGCAGGCGTGAGGCGGGCCACATGGTGAGGGCCTCCTGCATGCAAGGCCGTGCCAGCGGGTGTGGGCGCGCATGCACGCGTCGCCGTGTGAGCACAATCCTGAGCACGAACCGTGCGACGGGACTGCACGAGCTGCAGCTGCGGTGCACACACGCATGATGACACGGCGGGCACGGCGCAGCTGCGCGCAGCTGGGGGTCATCCCGCCGTGTCGACACGGCTGCGGTAGCCTGCAGCTGTGGCTGTGGCGGCGCCAGAGGCAAGCTCGCGCCCTTCGTGAGAGGGCAGGCATGCTGTGAGGGCAGCAGAGGGGAGGCGCGAGGGGCGCACGGTGCGGATGATGTCGTCCTCGAGGCCGGTGACGCGCGACTGCAGCTTGGAGAAGAGGGAGAGGAAGCCGCGGCGCTCCTGGCTGGGGGGCGGCACGGCCACCGGCTCGGCGGGCGCGGCGAGCGCGGGCTGCACAAACTGGAACTCCAGCGCCTGCTCCGCGCTGGGCCGCTGCTTGCCCTCGTTGGTGAAGTACACATGGCCGTCCGACAGCACCTGCGCGCGGCATGCATGCATCAGTTGCAGTGTGGCTACGTGTAACGGCTACACCGGCGGTGCAGTGTGAGCAGTCGGGCGGATGCGTGACCAAGCAAGCGGCCGCACGCGTGGATTGCAGATTGCCCCTGTGGCCATGATATGCGTGCATGCACGACATCCTAGCGTTATCGTCGTGCCGAAACGATTCAAATCACCAGCCTTGCTGAGAGGTGGAATGCGTCAGGTGCCTTCCGCGCGAGCTCAAGAGTCTGACGCGGCTTGTGCAGCGTGGGAAGCGGGCTGCTCGGCTGAGGAGGGGGCAAGGGGGTACGGCAGCTCACCTGGACCTTGCGGGGGCGCAGGAGGGCTGCCGCGAGCTCCCAGCCGGCGCCGTCGTTGGCGTCGAGGACGGCGGTCTGCTGCTCAGTGAGGGACGAGATGGTGCGCCAGCGCATGAGGTCGTACCGGCAGCGCTTGAAGCTGGCGTGGAACGCCTGCACGCACACCCGCGCACGTGACACTCCGCGCGTGTGCGAAGCAACGCCGCACACACTCCCGAACGCCACCGGGCGTATCGCGTGTGAGTGGTACGGGGCGCGCTGCCTGGCTGGGACGTGGGTGTGACAGGAGCGAGCTCCACGAAACGAGCTCCCCGGCGCTGTGCAGCGTGCGGTGGTTGAATGGCAGGCAGGCGGGCAGGCGCACCTGCAGGGCGCTCTTGGTGCGGAGGTGCGGCATGGAGAGCTGCAGGAGGATGAGGCCGATGCTGTACATGTCAAAGCGGTCGGGCTTGTGGCGGCGCCAGAGCATGGCCGACATTGCGAGGGACATGACACGGCCTGCCTTGGCCAGGTCGGGGCCGTCGGTGGGCAGCACGTACTGCTCCGGCGGGCAGTAGTACGGGTCCATGATGGACTCGTCTGGGTTGTAGTTGATGCCCGTGCGGAGGTCAGCCATGGCGCCCAGGTCTATGAGGCGGAACGTGGCATCGGTCTCACAGAGGATGATGTTGGATGGCTTGACGTCCCGGTGCACGAGGCCCACCCCATGAAGCTTCTGCAGGGGGTAGAGGTGGATGTGAGTGGGGAGCTGTGGGGAGTGGGGCACAGAGGCAGGGCCTGTGGCCTTGTGGGTGTGGGTGGACGTACTGAGACACTCTGGAGGAGGTGGGAGATGACGGTGGGGATGACGATGTGCTCTGGCACGCGCAGGTCAACGGCTAATGCGTTGATGCAGTCCTTGCGGCGCATGTAGCCGCGGAGGGTCTTGAGGCCTTGGTAACGCCAGAGCTGCATGCACGATGGTCGGTCAAGAGGCTGGGAGCAGATGCAAGTTCGAAATCGGAGTGGGCAGCAGGCGCTGAGGCGTACCAGCCACTTGCCCGGGGTGATGCGTTTATCCAAGACTCGGTCTGATCGGTTTACTACAGTGTACCCGAAGAACTCGGCACAGCTGCCAGGAGCATTCTGTTGCACGTACACGTTGAGCAAGTGCTCATTCTCCCCCATCTGCGCAGCCTCCTGCAGTAAGAAGCTATGATGTTGCATGAATTATACCTGGAGCGTGCGCAATGAGGGCTGATCGATGCGCTCTGCCCGGCCATTGTCATCCATCTAGTTTTAAGACGTACACACTCGCGTCATGTCAGCAAAGATGAGAAGCCGCAATGCGCAGATGTGTAAGATGATCATAGGTGCAGCGTGGTAGCTGAACGAAATCGTCCCGAAACGTGCTTTCGAGACCGTCCGCAGGGCAACGGTGACGCACTGCTGTCGCCTTCTTTACCCGCTTCATGATGATGCGCTCTACTTCTTCGTTCTCGAGACATATCCCCTTCACAAGAGCAGCTGCGTGCTTAGATTCAAACGCATAAAGAGCAGTTAATTGAACCGCGGTAACGTTGCTGGAACTGGACAACGTGCCCGCCTGCACAGCACTCCATCAAGCATCAGCAGGCTCTCGCGTACCTCAAAAACTTCTCCAAAGCTTCCTTGGCCAACGAGTCTTTGAATCCTCAGAGAGGTGGGGCTGACCGATTGGCCGTGTGCAACAGCACAAGTCTGTGCTGTTTGCCGCGCGGGCGAGACATTGCAAGACCCCCTCGTTACTGCAGTCGTATGTCGATTGGTTGGTGCTGCTTTCGCCCAGCTTTTGCTAGTCCCTATGGACGCTTGCATTATTGCACGATTGTTTTTATGTTCCGCGCAACACAAAGCACCGCCAACACGACGCACAGATATACTGATACGGAAGTGTTCACGTGGAGATTTAATGTGATTTTGTCTTATGACTTGACGGAATTGTTGGGCAGCGGTCATTTGCGTGCCCGTTGTCAACGCAGGCGCCTCGTTTGCTGTGATTCAATGGCGACAGGCGTCCCAGGTTCACATGCCGCATTCGAGGCTTCTCAAAACGTGATGAAGCGCGGTAAACTGAGAAATGGATAATACATGGGACATGTGTCGTATTGGTTAGTCATGGCACAGTTTGGTCGCGTTATTTGCTTGCATATTCATTGCGGTCCACGCCGTTGACGCCTACGAGGCCCGTTGGTTGATCACGGAAGATCTAGCTTACCTACACCGTGCAGCTTGCGGTGACATCCATATAGTAATCCTATGCAGATGGTTTGAACGGCGACGCGCTGGCCTTCTCGCGCAAGCTGGAGTTTGGTTTGAGATGCCGCGTCATCGAGTGGTATGCGAATCCGACCGGATCTCGTGTTCACATGCCGGCAATGCCAAGCACCTGCACACTCAACGTGCGCGCAAGCGGTCATATAGGCTCACATATTGCTCTAAGTGTGTTATGGGGTAGTCTTCGTGCTGCAGTCAACCCCGGCAGCGCTGCATAAGTGAGTGCACAGAGCGTTGCGCCCTGCGCTATGTATACACGCGTTGGTACGTATACGCAGATTGTGGCACCCGGGTTCATAGTATCTTGCTTTGTCACTGCGACTGGGCAGTGCTATCATTTGAGAACGGGCCGATCGACATCACCACCGTTTCATCCCCAATGACCTGTCCCAACAACTAAGCGGCACTGTCTACACACGGTTTTCGCTTACACGGTCCACAGCTTCACAACACCAGAGCAGTACACAGGCGGCCTTCAGACAGACTGCCCTCACACGCATTTTAGATGGTGGAATGTGCGTGTCAGATGGTGGACAGGTGGACATAGACACGAATACAGTGTACAGTGCATTGAGGTGCATGCGGCCATGTTGCAGGGCCGTGCCCAGTCAATAGGTGCAACCTGGCCACAGTGGGGAAACCAACACTGCATCGTCACGCGGCCAACTCCTTTACACGCCCAGTGGGTTGAACCATGAGCTCGTTAACGTTACGCACACTGTGTGTACCTACTTCTTACTCTTCCGCTCATCCTCGACTTCGCCCATCAAGCGTTCAACCTCTGTGTCGTTGAGCTCTTCCAAGCGCTTCTTCATCACGGCCTCCTCATACTCCTTCAACTGCTTGACGTACGTCATGTCCTGCATGGCATCTCGTACAATTTGGTATGTTTGGCGATTGCACGCAGTGTCCATGGCATCACACACTGGACGTGCCGGCATCTGCGGGCATCCCCAGGGAGCACCTGCTCACGACATTGCCCTGTAAGTGATTTCTTAACACACCTTGTTGGCGACCCGGAATACGTAGCTGCCAATCCAGCCAATGCAAAGCCCCACGAAGATGAACAACTGCGTAAAATTGCCTGCCATGCCCGCCTCCATGCCTGTTGCTTGCAGGCCGTAGTACACGGCATACCCAAACGCTACAAGCCCAACCCCGATGAGGATCACGTCTTTACGAGAGTATCCAAATTGTTGGTTGTACTGCACCGGATCGGTGTCCCCCTCCTCTGCCTTGGCCTGAAGGCAGGCTCCCCGAGTGCTACACTCTGCACAACGTGAAGCGGCATCAAGCTGTCCATCCCAAGGGCACAGCACATCAGGCAGAAAGGATCCGTTACGAATGTATCTGTCCAAACATGTGGAAGGCAGTTCGCACCAGCCGAGCGCAACCTTGACGAGGGCGCTGTAGCAAGGACAGATGGCGCTTGGCGAGCCAGGCGTAAGCGCCCAACACGGCCTTGAGTGGTTGCCCCCAGGGCGTTCATAGTGCGAGTCAATAAGCTACCGGCCAGTTCACGCAAGTGATTGTTTCGAGAAGTGCGCGGTGAAAGGCTCCCACAGTGGTTGACGAGGCTTCAAGAGGAAGATTCAATGTACAGCTGTAATCTCCGCTAATCACACACACGTATGACTTTCAAGCTGTACACCCGTCAATTGACGCGGATACATCTGCATCTGGAAGTGTGCCCACGGCTCAGTAGCTGTTCAGTCTGTTTCGCCGTGAATGCATGCGTGGCCACGATCGCGCAAGCCGCTGCTAGCCGCTCAAGCCGTTGTGTGTTCAACCACCCGCCATATGCCGTGTGATTGAGTCCTTCCAGAACAGCACGCCCAAATGTTGCAGTGATGTGCCTGCTGCTCTCCTCATGTACATGGCCCAGCGGGCTGGACCAGCACAGCCCGACCTCGATCCAGCAGTGAT
>JALKAD010000013.1:775555-788093 GCA_024500015.1 Ulva compressa | reverse complement strand
CGCCTGAGGCGCCGTCGATCCGCGCGGCTTCTTCTGTTTCTCGCGGCACCGAAGCCAGCCCTCCCAGGCACATGAAAGTCATATATGGTGTCCAATGCCAAACATCGGTAAGCACAAGGATCGCCATCGACAAATCAGGATCAGCCAGCCACGGCACGCCTTCCAAACTTGGAAACAGCGCACCAAGTCCCTTTGCAAGTTTGCCAAGAGGCTTGACGTACTGCTTGGCTTGATTGCTTGGTCTGACCCGTCTCGACCAACTCGACCTACGATCGTGGCTGCAAAGGTGCCCATGCTGCAAAGTGCTGCGCATTGCTGCACAGTGCTGCGCTTTGCTGCACCGCGCTGCGCTGTCAAGTCTGCGCGTCAATGTTGGTCGGCAGAGGATGTTGTACACTGTGGCTAAGCACCGATTGTCACTGATTATCACACCCAGCTGCAGTGGACAGCAAGGGATCACCATACACCTGTCACGTCACCGCCCCGTCACATCAACAGTTGAGCTGCGTGGATGACACCACTGTGCTGTGGCCGTCTGTGGCCTGCATGGCCCGCCACTGTTGCCGGCGGCAGTACCACTGGCTGCACACGTGGAGGCTAGAACAATCTTACAATACATCTGCCATTAGCAGGGTAGAACACTGTTTTTTCACGCTTCGACTGTCGTCCTGGAAGCAAAGAGATTTGTGCAGTAGATGTGGAACTCCTGCATGCTGATGCGCTGAGCGGGCTCGCGACGCAGCAGCTTTAGGATGGGGTCCTTGAAGGCGCCCAGGTGGCGCCGCACCTCCAGGCTGAGCTCCCCCTCCCAAGGCAGCGGCAGGTCACCGCGCAGCCGCTGCATGACCTGCATGTCAGCAAGGCAGTTTGCGGGAACACAGCGCCGATACCATATCATTGGAAATCGAATTGACGGCCACGACTAGATTCGGCGCCGCGAGTGAGTGAGGCCTGACCACAGAGCCGTTGATTGGTTGCAGCCATGGCCAAACAGACAAGAGCCCGTCACTGTGTTGCCTTGACAGCGGCACTGGATCTGTGCCGGCACGACTCTATAGGTAGTCACCACCATGGCTGGAACTCGACGAAAAGGACTGCGGTGTCAGTGGCAGGATTGGGGAGTCTGGTGGCCATGGGAGGAGCCGCACCCGCCCGCGGCCGTCTGACAGAAATTTGAAGGCAGGTGCCCCTGTGAGGAGCTCGAACGCCATCACCCCCAGAGACCACGTGTCCAGCGCCGGCGCTGACTCGATGTAGTGCTGCTGCATGAAGAACGCCCTTACCACCTCCGGGGCGGCGTACGCGAGAGTGAAGTTCAGAGGCACGACCTCCCCGGCCCGCGCCACGCAGCCGAAATCGATGACGGTCCAGCGGTTGGCGCGGGGCAGCCACATGACGTTGGCGGGCTTGAGGTCGCGGTGCACGTACCCGGCGGCATGCATGTCTGCCAGCCGCTTGGAGATGTTGGACAGCACCTGCAGTCCAGCACACGTTGCATGCGCGCTGGCTCTTACAACAGGCAATACGCTGACTCACAATTTGTGCACAAAGCTCTGATGGCCGAGTACATGCACTGCTCAAGGTAGTGTGTCCCTGGTAGTGCTCAAGGTAGTATGTCCCTGGTAGTGTCACCGCTGACGAGCAAAAACTTAAAAGACGTCGTTATCAGCACGATTTGGGAACGTGCGACCGTCAGAAACAAATTCAATTTTTTGAGCTATCGGGGTAGGACGTGCCGAGAAGGTGTCCTATCACTCGTCCTATCACTCGTCCTACCGTCCTACCGCGGATACCGTTGATCGCGTAGGTCATGGCAGCGTGAAGCACAACGCCATCACCAGCCGCTCCAGGTCCCGATCGCGAATGAATTCTGCTGCGTCTGACGTGTATGCATTCAATCGAGTTCTCAACCATCAAGGAGGGTGGAACGCAGTAATTCGAAGGGTCTGCGTTGCAATGTCTTCAGCATTCAGCTCTAGGCTGCGCAGTCGCCACATGCGGTAATCACCAGTGCAACAGTCGTCCCAAAGACTGTATCAGCTGTTGATGTATTCGGCTATTCGTTCACCATTGATTGTGAATCGTGTTGATCACCCGCAATGCTGCATTCATGATGCAAACGATTGTGCGTCGACGTCGGTGAACACGGCAGAACTTGTTCTGCGAGTGTATCCCGACGGTATCGTGCCGTTCAATGTTAGTGATGCGAATAAACATGCACAGCATTCCGGATGCTGCATCCATGGCACATCACGGACTCCAGTCAGCGAAACTTGACACAGAAACAGCATTGCGCCGAGCAATGGCTGCATGAGACAGTGCCATAACCGCTCTTTACGACACACCATTTGATGCTTATTGTCATATCACAAACATAACAGATGCATTTGGCGCTGAAAGAAGAAAGAAAAGATGGGGGGGGGAAAGGGAAAAAAAAAAAAAAAAAAAAAAAAAAAAAAAAAAAAAAGGGGCCTCTCGTAAAAGGCAGGGAAGGGGGGGGGGGGTATCAACGGCACCAGGCGCCGCGCTTCAACAGCACAAAAAAAAAAGCCCTTCTAGAGGTGACCCCAGGGGTGTGGGGGGTGGTAAAAAAAAAAAAGTAGGGGGGGGGTATGAAAAAAAAAAAAAGCAACACGCACGCCTGCCTCGTGCCAGGCCACGTGCCGGCCAAGGTCGTGCGCTTCAAGGAGCACGGCCTCTGGGCGATCGAGGACGATGCCTACTACAACGAGGGCTCCTTCCTGCTCTACGAAAACACCGTCCAGGCCTTCATCTCTGGCCTGGAGGCCAAAGCCAAGCGGGTGCGTCCACCCCGCTCTCAATAAACCCAACGTTCGTTTCGTGCTCGTGCGGCAATGCTGACGGGAAAATGTGTCCGCTGCGCAGCACGGAATACGAACAGTCACGCAGCATGAAGCAACGGGCATGGATTGGTCGCGGCACGCAAAGCACGCGCAGCGTGTGCAGGGCATCCCGGACCTGTACAAGCACATGCTGGCGGTGTCGTACCAGCAGGAGGTGGCGCTGGAGGCGCTGGCGATAGCGCACGCGCTCAACCGCACCATCATCTTCCCGAAGCTGTGGTGCTGGTGCGACTTTGACTGGTACGCGGTCGTGCTGGACGGCTGCGCGATGGGCGGCCGCCCCGGCCACGCGGGTGCCGACCTCTTTGTGATGCCGTTTGAGTGCCCGATCGACGTGCTGCTCGACGCGGCGGCGCTGTACCGGCACGGCGGCGCGTACCGGCAGGAGCGGTTCCTGCACCACCCCCGCACGCCGGCGGCGCTGGCGCGCAGCAGGGAGCCGGTGCAGGTGGTGGACGGCGCCGATGCCGAGCTCATGCGCGGGCGGCAGCGCATGGTGCGGCACGCCCACTTCTCGCACGCACTACCGCTTCTGAGACATGTCGCACAAGCAGGCGTGATGCAAGTCCGCAGCACGGCATCATGCTCCGGCATGCTGGGCTGCGGCGCAGCCTACCTGCATTGAGCCACGCGTGACATGCTTTGTGGCCACAGGTGGATAACACGTTCACGGGCGCGTTCCTCCCCACCGGCTCAACAGACGAGGGCATACGAGCGCGGCTACGGCCGTGGCGCGACACGCGCTTGCTCGACATGCGCAACCTCACGCCCGGCACGTTTGCCGGTTTCACACACGCAGGCGACGCGGCCGCTGTAGACGCGTGGGCATTCCAGCTGTTTGGCCGCAAGAAATGGTGCTGTTCTGGGGAGCAGCCGATGGCTGTGGAGCGCCTGGAGTGGCCGTATGTGCTGCCGGAGCGGCTTGGCGGCAGGGTTCACGCGCCGGGCACGCTGATGTTGAAAGCGCCGCAGCAGCGCGCGGTGCCGCAGTACCGCCGGCCGGACTTCTGCGACGAGATTCCGTTGGACCCGGTGAACGCAAAGTTTCTGGAGTTTGAGAATCATCCGTGCACGTACCTGGCCATGGACTTGGGTTTGGCTGCGACCGTGCGAGAGGCGCTGGCTGGTTAGGCTCTGTCAGAAGGTCCGCCTTGGTACGCGTTGCATACGAGGCGCCGATTAGCAACAATTTGAAAGGACGCAGTGCTCCTGCGCTTGGCAGCGGTGACCGCGAGCGCTCAATCGGCTGCAGAGTCCACCATGCCTGCAACGGGCAAACGAAGGGGTGATCGCGTCTACTCAGCTGACTGCTTGACAGTGTTGTCGGCCATACGCTGTGAATCGTGGTTCGGATGGGGCCCGGGCTCGGCCCCTCAGGAGAACTCAGAAAATGTTTACATTTCGCGATGGGTACCTATAGGCGTGGTGCTGTGCACAAGCTTGCGAGTTTTGCGCAGCGGCGCTGACCCATTGATCAACGCACGCCATCTGAAGTTATGGATTGGACTGTGTGTGTTGCTACTATCGCTGTCGGCCTCGGTGTGTGCGCCGTGCAGGCAGGTCTACCTGTGTGATTCGCCATGCAGATTGGAATCGCTGCGCGGTCAGCGGTGGCGATGGTGTTGTCCGCACGAAGAGTGTTGCATTCATGAGCCACGTTGCCGTAGAGTGTGGCATCAAGTTGGTGTTGATACGATACGTAAGCATCGTCTCGTGTGTATGAGTATCGGAGAGCTGTACAGATGCTGTGTCCTGGTGTCGGGCACTGCTGCTGCTAGCTCCACGAGATGGCGTGATCGCTTAGAACTAGTCTCATTCTCATTGACCTATGGCTGCACCTAGACAAAAATTCGCTTCTGGAATGAATGATGGCATGATGTGTGATGATCAAGTGCACTGCTGGTGCTGCAAAGCACTCATAGTCGTGCCTAGCGTGGATGGAGTCCCTGCCGACGTTTTCAAGGTACAGACTGCGCTTTTTGCCATGCATGGCGTATTCGTCATGCTGTTGCTGAAGTGAACTCGCCGACACCCCGCTCAGCCGATCGTCGTTTTCTTCACAGCAATTACGTGACCTGTGAGCCATCGTTAAGGCAGCGCGGAGCGCAAACAGTTAAGCAGAATGGGTCATAGTGCTCATTGATTGCAGTGCGGGTGGTGTGGCGCAATCAATCCCAAGCATGGGCGGTATAGTGACTCAGCACACGTCCCCAAGCCGGAGAAGGCCGAGTCTCTGGCCAAGCCCATCAGCACCTCACGCATTGGACGATGTTGCGATAGAGCCGAGGCGTGCCTGGAGTCTGCATTGTGCTGTCACTGCCCGGACTGGCTAGTGCAGGCCCTATGCCTGCTTATTGTGGCGTTTACTTCTGGCCTGATTGCAAGTATTGGCGTGTTTGGAGTCTACCCAATACTCTACAGCATATGCTCGTCCAAAATAATGTTTGCGTTGAATGCCTCCTTCGCCTTTTTCCTGGAAGCAAACATCTTCTTCAATTACTACACAGCCGTCTTCCGAAATGCGGGCAGAGTCGGAGACTTCTTCGACCTCAAGCTCGTCCCGCCAGCAAGGAGCTCCTTCGATGATTTCACCTTCTGTGACAGGTGCGACTCCTGTGCTCTGGCCAGGCTGGACGCGGCCACCAGCCCGCTAGAGCCATGCAGAATGGCAGCACAAAGGCGTCAGACAGATCTAGGACGAGGCAGGCACCTGAGCCCGGCTGCAGGTGTGACAAGCCAAAGCCGCCAAACACGCATCACTGCAGCGTGTGCAACGCGTGCGTGGTGGACATGGACCACCACTGCCCCTACATCAACAACTGCGTCGGCAGGGGCAACCTACGCCACTTTCTGCTCTTCCTCTTCTGGGTCACCGTAGCCATGCTCTACGCGCTGCCCGTCATGGGGCTCTGCGTCTTTGCCCACCGGACGCAGATCATCTCGGTGTGTCTCCCATGCACCCCGGTCCTGCACTCTCTCCCCGTGCGCATGTGTATTTTTTTAAAAGATTTTTTGCACAGCACTGAACACAGAGGAGGGTCAAGAGCAGGGTCCCGGGAGCCCTTCCGCGAAAGAGTGGATCGAGCACAGCTGTACGTGCACAGGCTCGGCGCACCACCGCCCTCCATCGTCGCACAGCCAGCATGTGCCAGCATGTGCCAGCATGCGGCAGCAAGTGCCAGCAAGTGCCACAATGCGCTTCGCCCTCGCCAAGGCGTGAACCAGTGACCCCGTGGCCACTGCTTCGCTGCAGCCTCTGCTCCATGCACCAGGCACAGCCATGCACAGCGCACTCAGCACAATTTCAGGCCGGCACAGCGCGCTCAGCACAGCACAGCGCCTTCACCCACACAAACACCACTCCACCTCCCAATGGGATGCGTGCCATAGCAACCCAGCAGGCATGTGTGTACAGCAGCAGCGGAGCCGTGGCTAGCCGTGGCAGGCGCTCGCAGCCCACAACACTCATGGCCCGCACAGTGACTCCTCTGCCAACTGGAGTGGCCCGTAGCAGTCACCACTGGTGCGACATGGGCTCGGGCTGGTGGCGCAGGTGGCCACAACGGGGTGCCGAAACTTCTGCTTGCGCCAGTGTGACCATGCCTGACGGCTATTAGCACATCGGCTTGATGTGCCATCAGTCGACTGTGCCGACTTGATGTGCACTCAGACACTGAGCTTGTAACCAGAGTCAGCACTGACCATGGGGTTAGCCCCGTCCGCCGCAGACCCCCGCATGCTGCAGCTGAGGCTATGCGCTCTCACTCCTGCGGCCGCCCCGCACGGGCGTTCTGTGTGTGCACTTTCTGCTGCTGAGGTTGCCACTGTTTGGCTGCACCTTCGGCCGCCGCCGCGGGCAGGGCTCGCGGGGTCGTTGCACCTGTTGCTGCTGAGCCGCATGCTGCCTGCTGCTGCTGACACATCATGCTGCCTGCTGCTGCGCGGCCCCACCAGCGGCTGAGCCTGAGCCGTACCCTCCGTCTCGCTCGCAGGTGATGTCGTACGGCAAGGCGATGCAGCGGCACCGGCCGGACCGCCTCATAGCACCCTTCCGCATGATCGTCGCGCTCGCCAGCATGCCCACCACGCCCTTCATCGCGCTGCTGCTGAGCGTGCTGTGCCTCATGGTGCTCATCATGGTGGGCATGCTGTGCGCGCGCCACTGGCTGCTCGCGGCGCACGGCAACACCTACGTCGGCAGGCTCAAGGGGGAGAAGGTGGCGGAGGGGGGTACGGCCGGCCGCCTCACTGCGACTGAGAGCATCCACCTCCTGCATGCCACCTCTGTGACTCCGGCTGCCCGCATGCGCCTGCGCCAGCACACACACCGGCCACTGACATGCCTCAGATGGTGTGATGCGATTTGCTAGGTTGTTTGTAGCTTGTGCTGCCATCGGGAGGCCACACGTTTGTGGGGTGATGTCCGAGGAACCTCCGTGTGTCCGTGTGTCACGGCCCCCGCCATGGCACAGCAGCAGTGTTGTGCAACCGCATGCTCCATGTCATCAGTTTGTGCGGCAACGACTTCTGTGGGTTGCAGAGTCTGCTGTTCTTCAGCCATGCTAGTAGCACATCCAACGCAAGTACCTCACAACTCAGCGACCGGGCGGACTCTGCCCGCCACGGCTGTGCGACAAAACCATCTGTGGGTGGTGTGCGTGTGAGCACTGCGTACGGCTGCCATTGCAAGCCGGTGTTTGACGGGTTCTGTGCGCGCAGGGATGCTCGCAAATCTGCAGTACGTGTTTGGGTCGTCGCACCCGGCGTGCTGGCTGCTGCCCTCCCTGGAGGAGGCCTATGACAACGCGAAGGACTGCAAGGGCGTGTGAGGGTGTGCGCGGCGGGGTGGGGTGCGCACCGGGAGCGGGCGCAAGCGCCGCACGGAACGCGCCCCTATAGCGTGCTGCACTACCGATAACCAGACCGGACCTTGTCGTGTATGCTGCGTGCTGAGTGGTCGGTCGCACATAGGGGCGCAGCTGAGGGTGTGTGGCGCGTGGTGTCCTGTGGTGCCGTGCATGCGCTGTTCTGAGCCGCCAGCAAGGCGGCACTGCATGCAGCCTCCGCAGAGGCAGAGACGGCGTGCGGCAGAGACGGACGGAGCTCATGATGCTCATTGCGGCTGCACCGGCTGAGCGGCCGTGGCAGCGAGGCGTGGGGTGGAATGAGAGGACGGGGTTGCGCATGGAACTGCTGTGCGGGAGAAGATGTGAAATGAATGTATCGAGACGGTTGCTCGCGTGGCGATGATGGCGGCTTGCCTCTGTGCGGCTCCAGTAGCAGTTGTCACACCGATGTTAATGACTTGCCGCGCCTGCTCTGCCTCCTGTGCCCTGTGCTGGCTTTGCATCGTGTGTCCACTTGTTTGCATGGACCTGCTGACTGTTCCCACATCTACCCATTGATCGGGACCAGCGAATTTCGGGTCCAATGGTCTGATTCACACGCAATGCCACACAGCTAGTTACCCACGGCTGACTCTCAAATATGCACAGACACGAGGAATGAGCAGTGACTGCAGTCAGCTGCGTGCAAGTTGATCCCGCCTGCCACACAATCGGACAGCTCTCTGGTTGCTCAGGTGCCGCAACGCGGGCCTTGGAGTTGGAATATGTGCGATTTGTGTGGCTTTGCTTTTTCGTGAGGCAGGTATGTGTTACAATACCACCAATCAGGACAAGCAATCCGAACTCTAATGGATGTTTTGCAACCTAAGTTTGCGATTCCTCAGGACAGGTCGGTGCAGCAGGCGGCGCAAACGAGAGCATCAAAGGAAGGCCAGGAACACATCAGGGAAGCTGGGATCACAGGTGAGCGTGCCGGGCTGGACTTCTCGGCCATCGACCTGCACCGGGCTTCGGCTCTCCGGATGAAAACAATCCAAGCACACACTTATGGCCGGAGCACTGCATGTGCAATCCTGGGATTGCTTGACAAGAATTCTCGCAATTCCTTCTGACTGCTCTCCACCTTTTTCTCCACTGTGACCTTGTCTTCCTTGCATTTCTTCATAGTTTCCAACAGCTCAACATAGTCTGATTCATATTGCTTAATAATATCCGCTCGTGGCGCCAGGATGTACGCTTTCCCAACATTTTGGTATGTCGTGGCATCTGGTTCTAGTTTGCTCAGTTGTGCGAGCATCAGTTGCCGAAATCTTGACTTCTTCTCCAGATCCTTCATAACTTCTTCGCCCTGCATGTGTATGGTGTGTGTATGGTCAAACATAAGTGACATGCCATGATCACCAGTACAGCCACATGGAAGCCCACCTTTGCCTGTGCCTGTATAGCAGCATGGTACTGCTTCTTCAGCTGTTCATACAGTCCAAGCGACTCTGGATCCACTTGCTGTAATTGCTGCATTGTATAGATTGCCAGATGGAATGCCTGAAACGCACTTGACCGGCAGCACTGCGCTCGGCGTACAGCTTGCAGGACACCTAGACGCGATCGATCCGCTGCACCTGAATCCTATCACGTCCACGTATCAGGCATTCAAAGCTGTCTTTACCGGTACGTGTGACTACCACAGCACAGTCGCGTTGCCGAGGCCGCGCGAGCGCTTCCAGTGCCGCTCACATGCATGAACAGGCATGAACAACATCGCATGCAATTGATTGGAACACTTATACATTACTCTCATATTGGGCAATTAGAGGCATGCCACATGAGGCACTTTTCTGGTGGTGTTGCTCGCACTTTCGGGGACATCTGACACATCTATTGGCTCCGTCATGATGTGGCATGCCCCATATTACAATTGAAACCGGTTCACAACCCTCGAAGTTGCAGAGTCAAGCCAACGGATTGCCATGCTCCTTACAAACCAACGCAATTTCATGTTGGAGATAATCACATGGGTCATTCTGCGTTTTTGGGCTCATGGGAGTGCCAGTGTCGGGTAGAGACGCATGCAGGACGCACGCCACATGGCGATATTCTGCCCAAGCCCAATGCACCTGCATGCTTGCCCCTCGCAGAATTACTGCACAAAATATCACCTACAGTAGCGTCCTGCGCTCATAGCCGCATGGTTTGCAACACTGATTTTGCCTCCTTGCCAACATACACATCGCTGTCCACTAGCAGACACGGTTGTGAATGTTCGAGGCACAGTCAGTCAATGTTTGCTGTAGGGGCATTCATCGTTCGCACAACACCACGTTCATCGGGGTTACATGAAACTCAGCTACATAGCATCATCGCAACAGCATGGCATCTACAGATGCCTCAACACTTGACAGGCGTGTCACAAGCATGCGCAGCGCATCGCAGTCATGGCCTGAGCTTCACCTGCTCAGACGACGACACGTTTTCACAAACAGGCACTCTCATAGATGATTCAGTGCCTCACAGCTTGTTGCGCAGCCTGAACCCCTCCATTCTTCACTCTGCAAATGGGCCCCGCTGTGGGATCCAGTCTGTCTAGTGCAGCCCTCAATCACTGTCGCCCCCTCCCCCCCGCCGCGACAGCCGCGCCACGTCGTCCTCCAGCCGCTGCACCCTGTTCCACAGAATCCTCACATACGCGGCCAGCACGTCTGCATCCCCGCCTTGCAGTCCCGGGGGCCCCGCGGGCAGCTCCGGCAAGCCCGACAGCGACTGCGACCCCTGGCGGCCGTCCCGCCGCTCCCCGGACGATGCACCCCGCGCAACAAGCCGGCCCTCCCGCCGCACCGCCCGCCGCCCCGCCGCAGGCCCCCGCGCCCCGCTGCCTCGCGCGCCCGCACCCACGTGGGGAGCCACCGCTCCCTCCGACTCTTCCGCACTCTCGTCACTCTCGTCGTCGCTCGACTCCGACTCGTCCGCGGCGGTCTCCTCCTCCTCGCTCGACGACGAACTGCTGTCGTCGTCACTGCTCGGAGCGATGAACCTGGCGCCGTGACTTCCGTTATTGTCGTCGCCGCCGCCGTCATCGTCATCGTCGTCGCTGTCGCTGTCGTCGTCGTCATCGTCGTCCGACGATTCGTCTGGCGCTGCGTCCGGCGGCTCGGCCACAGCATGCAGCGCGGCCGCCCTGGTGCGGCTGGCGCCGACAGGCTGGGATGGCGCCTAAACACACCAGGCACACCTCAGCGTGCACAGCATGATCGCGCCGCTGCTGCCAGCACGGCCGCAGCAGTGCGGAATGTGGTGTCGTGCATGCAGCAGCAGCGGACGCACAGCGGCTCAGACTGCATTACTGGCGCCAGAACCAGCCACACCGACTGCTCACCACAGAAAAAAAGCAACAGGGTCGATCAACAACACATTGTTTGTTGTACAAAAGAGAGCAAAACAGGCCCCTCGATAAGAACATGGTCGAAAAGAGGCAAGAGACCCTGCAATACACATAACTAAGTTTTGTGCCCAATGACAATCATGCTCACTACCGTAACTGATGCAGCAGCACGACCGCTCGGCGTGCTGGCCCGGTCCGCACGCTGACTCGGCCACAGCAGGCAGCGCGCACCTCAGAGCTCTCAGCCTCCGCAGCCTCCTCGTCAGACGTGTCCTCCGGAGCGGATGACTCCATGCTGGGCGCGGCTGCTGCGTGCTGTGCCGCCCCACGTCGCGGTCTCTTTGCAGGCCTGTCAGTGGCAGCCGCGTCAGCTTCCGGCCGTGGTCGCACCTCCTGCATCGTACAGTCAGCCAGCTACATTCTCAGTCAGCCACATTCAACTCGGTGCCCCTATTTAACGGAATCCACTATTTAACGGAGTCCAGGCAGCATATTCGAGACATTGAACCTGGCGCACTCTGGCGGCAGCGTGTGTAACTCGCACGCTGCGTGACCTGCATGCTGTGATTCTGCGGCGCTGACTCTGACAAAACCAACCCCCCGCCCTGTGTAGGTCCATGGCATAGGAGGTGAACGGCACAGTCACTCGCAGCACGCGCAGCAGGCGGAGCTGCGTTTCGGCAGGCGCACACCTTGTCTTGGACGCCGCGGGATGGGCCTGCAATGGGGGCGGGCCTGTACGGCGTCGAGTCCATCGCGCCGCTGGCCGGGCTGTTGTGCTGCTGCGCGGGGCCCCGCGGGCTCGGCGTGCGCAGCGCAGCATGCCCCAGCATGGCCGTTCCGGCAATCGGCTCCAGCTCATCCTGCAATCACTCATCCGCTCCTCAACTCACAGCGTGCCGCTGGCAGGAAATGCCTCTCGTTACTGGTGACTGTGACCAGCTGCCCCGGTGGCCACAGCACGCCTGAGGACATGCTTTTGCAGCAGCTGCTAGTAGCCAGCAGTGCGCGGCGCTGCGGAGAGCCGTGCAGCGGATATCAGCCGATTCACACATGGCGGCGGTGTGACCGAGCGCATCAAGGTGAGGGAACACACCTTTTCGTCTTTTATACCCGGGTATGCTCCATCTTTGATGGCCGGGTATGCTTGCGTGGGTGGTGTTCTCAAACTGGGCACCGGCTGTGTGGCTTGAGGCGAGCTGGCAGCGCCGTCGGCCGCACGGGGTGATGCTGCAGAGCAGGCTCCACAGTTGGAATCCGCGTGTGCTGGTGAGGGAACGAGGGCGCGGCCTGTGCTGGTGATGGAACGAGGGCGCGTGCCAGCCGATCGCATGTGTGGCCAGGTGCTGCGAGCAGTGCAGCAGGGGCGGCAGGTGACGAAAGCACGCAGCAGGGGCATGGCGCCCCGCCACAGCGCGGCACAGGCGGCTGGGCCACATGCATGCTACACC
>JALKAD010000013.1:709474-725965 GCA_024500015.1 Ulva compressa | reverse complement strand
GCCTGTCCATCCTTATCGTGATGCATCGCTGTGCGGCCGCCACGGTGATGCATGCAGCACGCACTACACCAACCCATGCGACCGGCCGCACTTCTGGGTGGGCCGCTGTAGTGGCCGACACTGCCGCTGGACGAAGGGTGTTGCTGGACGAAGAGCTGAGTCTGCAATGTATCATTCTCATGCTCCTTTGTGATTGAGTTCTTCGGGGGCCATTCGTCACGAGTGTGTGCGCTGTACTGTTCCCATGCTTACGCTGTTTTGCTGGGTTTGTGTGTGGTTGCAGCGTACCCCTGAGACATTTCTTAATTTTTGTGCTGTTTGTGGATGTGTGCGCCTCCAGCCACTGCGCATGCGTGTACATCTGCCTGTGCTGCCTGTGTTGGAGTCTACCCAATCCCGCCGCTCTTCTGTTCCTGCACAGCATCACCGGGGTACCCGCACGCCCCTCCGCAGCCACGTGTTTGCCACTGCACGTGACACTGATGCATGCGGCGTGCAGCCACATGCCAGCTACGTGCAGTGGCAAATGAAGTGGCCAATTCGGCCCCGCGTGCATTCACATTGCCGTGCGCTGTTCTGGCCGGTTGTGCATGACACACATCTCTGAGCACCCGGCGGCCGTGCGGGGATGTGACGCTGCTGTGCACATCACAAGCTGCTTCACGCTCCCAGCAGTGAGAGCCGACATCGACGCGCGACCATACCACGGCCACATGCCAGCTGGCAGCGACCTCTTCACCCCCAAACCAGTCGGACAGTCAAAGGGTGCACATGCTGAATCTGTAGCGCGCAAACTGTTGGTGACGCTGTACCGGTCTGCATCGCTCACGCCCCACAAGCCCACGCCTGGGCGGGCCATTGCCCCGGTCTGTTTTGTGAAGATGGACCACGACAAACTCCCCCGGCACTGACACTGATGCATGCGGCGTGCAGGATACTTCTCGCTCAACGTCCCGGCAGGTCTCACAATCTACTGGCTCACCAACAACATCCTCACCACCGGCCAACAAGTGTACCTGAAGAAGGTGACCAAGGTCGAGGTGCCTGCGTCTCGCGGCACCGTCGTCAACCCTGTCATCGACATCACCCCTGACGCCTCGGCCGCTGACGGCGGCGCCGCGAGCGGCAAGTCACGGCGGTCACGCAAGGGCGAGACCTTCCGAGCGCGCCAAGCAAACGAAAAGGCGTCGACGATCGCGAAGAACGCCCGGGGGAAGCGCAAGGGGAGCAAGTTTGCAGAGCGCAAGGAGAGCGACGTGGTGGCGCCTGCGGCCGAGGCATCCGCGGAGGCACCGTCGACAGCCGAGAAGAAGGCGGAGGCCACAGGCACAGGTAGCAGCAACAGCGCATAGACACCGCACAGGGCATGCGCCGCTCTCCGACAGTTGCTTGCTTGTCCGCGGGGAGGTGAGGACCATGCATGTGGGGACAGCGGCAGCGGAGATTGCGGCACAGGAGCATGCCGTGGGGGGGGGGGGGGGGCGCTGGCACGAGGTGTGCACAGCATGCAGCAGGCCGCCGGAGTGGCCTGTTTCATTCAGGCAAGGGTCGGTAGTGGAGGCTTCCTTTCAGCATCGTTTTGATACATGGTTGCATGAACAAGTGATCAGAACGTTGGGCCCAAGCAGCTTGTGGTGGCAATGTGTCTGCACAAGCCGAGATGCTTGCTGCTCTTCAGTTCTTGTAAGCTTTTCCAGACCCCACAGGCTGCCAATGTGATCTGCATGCATCACCCGGGACAACATCAAGATTGGGTGTGATGTAGTGGATGGCCTCGGGGGCTCGGGAGTGTCAGTTGCCAAACGTGCTGTGCTCCTCCAAGTACGGACACTGGAGTGTGTTTGGCTGAACCTGTGCAGCAGTACACGCATTCTGCAATCATGGAAGGCGGCATGATTGTACCGGCATGACGATACACTCTACGCCATCAATCATTGTACACAGCAT
The DNA here is from genome assembly GCA_024500015.1 of Ulva compressa. Lineage (NCBI taxonomy): Eukaryota > Viridiplantae > Chlorophyta > Ulvophyceae > Ulvales > Ulvaceae > Ulva > Ulva compressa. Next base: position 724,018 of record JALKAD010000013.1, on the reverse strand, counting down.
CTTGTGCACCACATCCACTGCAGTGTCATTACACTGCACGTGCCCCGGATAGAAATTGGCACAGTTCACCAATATGACCCTGCTCATCACACTTGTGACCAACACAGCGGGCTCTCAGAGCTGATGCTGTCTACACGTGCGACACTCTGTTGTGTTACACTGGAATAGATCCAGGCTCCTACGGCACCAGGGAAGAAAGCAGGGAACCAAACAACAATCACGAGCCACAAACACTCTACTGTGCTGAACGCTGCAATCCCAGCAGACAGGCGATCTGAGAAAGACTCAGAGGGATAGCCATCATGGCTTGCCTGCTGTCAATCTTCAATGGCATGCTTGGATCGTTTACCGCAACATGATTGAGAGGCTAAACCGTGTACTTTACCGGAGGCTGCACTTGCTCGCCCGGCGGTGCTAGCCCACCATGGGCCTGCCCAGCCTTCAAGTGGCTCGGCCTTCAAGTGACTCAGCGGGTGACTCAGCGATACTTCAAGACACAAGTTGGGACAGCCCGTTTTGTGCTTCTACCACAATTATCCGCCGTGCCGTGGCAGTGCCTCGTGCCTGCGCAAACACTCTTCCGCTGCTGTGCAGAGACTACCCGGTGCACATTTCAGGCATATGCTGTGCAGAGCCTGCCCAGTGCACATTTCAGGCACATGCTGTGCAGAGACTACCTGGTGTGGGGTGTGTGCCGTGCAGACACCATGTGTTGAGGGCGTGTGCTGCGCATGTGCTGTGCATGTGCTGCGCATTGTTGCGTGCCGCATGATGGTCTGAGCTAATTGCCCCGCGCCGCACTTCTGGCCCCGGCCACCTGGCGCATCTGCCCCTTCTTGTGGACCGCAGCCATTGGCCACCGCCTCTGCCACAGCCACCACTGCCTCAACGAGAGCCGTGCCGGCGCTTCGCCGCTGGCTGCCACGGCGTGCGAGACTAGGGGCGGCATGTGCAGGACCCAGGAGGGGTCGGCAAGCAGTGGCTGCGGCATGGCATGCATGCGCACTTGCCTGCATCCTTCCGGTCGACCGATCGCCATGCCGGCCGCGGCACAAGCCTACAAGAGGGGACGAGCAGGCTGCAGTGTGAGCTGGGGCGCCGGGGGGGACGAGGGGGATATGCCATGGGTGGCGGCCTATCAGCGATAGCACGGCAACTGCCATACATGCGTGATGCCCGAGTGCTTTTTTGGATTTTTTTTTTAGCATGCGTCACGTAGCACTCTTGTGACCTCCACTCCTGTGGCATAGGTGGTATAGCGCCACACGGTGTACCGTGGTGAGACGAACACCATCTAACCCTGCAGGATCCTGCCTCACTTCATCTGACCGGTTGGGCGAACAGCAGAATCACACAACAATATTCCACAGCGCACCATTGGCTTGCCCAGTGTACGCGTGCTGCTCGTGTGCGGTTGTCGCGTGGGCTTGTCGCACTCGCGCTCGTTCCGGCCATTATATCGCTTCGACACCTCGTTGATGTTATGTAGTTTCATTTCTCGCTGATATCAATTCGAGAAAAGTTTTGACTGTGTACTTGCTGCCTTTGTCACCAAGAGGAACGTGAATTGCACATTACTGGCATGCGCATCTTCACACTGAGCCAAGCACGACATTTTCATGGTAGTTGTGGCCAATCACAATAGTTTAGGCCCTCCTGGAGTGGAACGTAGAGCCTGATATACCGCTTGAGCGGGCATGCTCATCCAGGTCAGCCTTGGCCTGGTCCAACCTTGGCATTGTCCAACATAACACAACCCAGAAAGCGACTTCAATCGAGACAATCATCCTTGCTCTTGGCAGATATCCCGAAGAAATCCAGGATGTCGTGTTGGCATTACATGTGCTTGTTCCTGGCGGTAATAACTGCATTGAAACTCTCTGTTGTGGCATGCCTCCCTCACATGCCACCAGCGTTTGCTGGACACAACTCCCTGAGCTTGTGCTGCCAGCTGTGAACGATGCAGCTAGGGCCTAGGAGGTTGTGTCGCAATGGCGACTTACACACGGAGAGCTGTGCTTGACTGACGGCACAGCACGCTCCCCTCTCACTTTCTCACTCATTCCATTTGCATCACGATCATTTATTTGATGCTGTGCTGGTTCTGAGTCGCGTTAAAGCGACCATACTGCGGCTCTGACCGCTGCTGGCTGGCCAAACCCCATCCCACCACTCGCCGTGATTCCCCCTGTCCCCGACCGCTGTGTGCTTTGCCTGCTGAGCCCTCACCAAGAAGGCCCGCAGGTGGCCGATGCCGCCCCCCAACGCCTCCCACCTTATGCCGCCCACTCCCGTCCTAGCACACGTGCTGCCACAGCGCGGCACCGCAGAGCGCGCGGCACAGCACCCAGCAGCGCCTGCACCTCCTTCTCCGCCTTAGTCACCTCCTTCTTGGCATTTTGCAGCAGGCAGCGCTCCGCCCTCTCTCCGTACACGTCGGAAATCACCTCACGCCATGCTGCCGCAACGGCCGCGCTCTTGTCCTCAACCGCGCGCCGGTGCCGCTTCACGCGCCGCACACCGCTCGGCCATGCCAGCGCCTGCATCGTCTCCAGCTCCGCCTGCAGCGCCGCGTGTTTGCCGCCGCTCGCTGCTGCGTTGCTGCGTTGCGGCCTTCACCGCCGGTGTCTGCGCGGCAAGTTTAGCTGTCGTGCGCTGCAGCCGCTCCGCTGCTGTGACGCATGCCTCAATCTTGACGGCGTCCTCGCCCGCGAAGCCGAGTCTGGCGAGCATCGCCTCTCGGTCGCGCCAACGCTGCGCCTCAGCCGCCGCCTCCGCAGCGGCCGCCTCCGCCGTCCGTGCAGCAGCGGCGGCTTTGTCGATTTTGGCCAGATGTCCTGTCGTCACCTCGACCAGCACCTCAAAAGGGCGAAGGTACTGCGAGTGCTGGTGTTTTTCAAACTCGTTTGGCCCTCTTGGGTTTGGCCCTCTTGGGTTTGGCCCTCTTGGGTTTGGCCCTCTTGGGTTTGGCCCTCTTGGCGGCGCTCTGACGTCCAGTGCTCATCGTGGGGGCCTCCAGCTACAGATGGCAGCCACACTAGGAGCCATCGACGCGATTCATCGTCCGTCATGCCCTGGCAAAGGTGGAATTGACAGCACGGACAAATTCGGTGAGTGAGGGCATCATCGCGGCCGGACAGGACAGATTCCGCCCACGCCACTCCTGTGAGCACTCGCTAGCACGTGACCAGAACGAAGTGCCAAAAACGTGGTCGCGATGTTCGCATAAAAGCAGAATGGAGCGGCCCCACGGACCTTGAAGCCAGGGCAGCGCGCAGTGGAAACACCTCCACCACAACACGGGGGCTGGCAGGCAAGTGGGTGCAACGCCGCTTGGAGCGTTGCGGGCTAACTAGTCGATGGCGAGCGCACAGACGCCGGCACGGAGCATGGATGGGGCACAGTAGACAGATGTCCGGCTACGATACGCGAGCGGCGTCGAGTGGCACAGTGGATAGACCCCCTGGCTCATTCAGTTTTCGCTGGGACCCAACTACGCCTCGGCGGAGGCGTGTGCAAAAGGCAGAGTGCAGATGCATGGTGCATAGGAGCACAACAATAGTGCATGAATACATCAGCTGCTGCCGGGTCACTACATGAAGCCGGCGAGTGGCTTCACTGCATCGGAATGCTGCACCTCAGCACGCACGAAGCTCCTCAAAAGTTTACATCCTCTGCATCATCGTCAAGACTTAGCAAGGTGCCCACCAGTCGCTGCTGGACACGGCTGCACGAATAATCCTGACTTCATCTTTCAATGCGAGCGTCAAGTAATGAGCAACTGGATCAGCACTTGCAAGCAAGTCGCACGCGTCACGGAGCTCGTCTTTCAACACCTCGAGCGGCTGCGGGTGCGAGGACTGATTTCTGCGTGTCACTTGATCACACATTTTGGCAAACTACTTCACATCGGTCGCCTTGAACTCACACGCGAGTGCAGCTCTTCGAAGACTGTCGGGATCCTTGCCGAGCTGCGACACGAACCTTGTGCAGATGGTGCCAGGGGAGGTATCAGATACACTAGCTCTGAAGGCTGGAATAGCAGAATACGCATGAAAGACTTGCAACCGTCTGCATTCCATTTACAGGCTCTGCAGCGCCTTTTTGGCAGAAATTGTGCCAGTGGTACATGTCACTGGCATCACATCTGATGTCTGATTATGCATTAGGAGCAGCTTGCGCTCCTACCATGTCAGCCCTCTACAAGGGCTCCAACTGGAATTTGGCATGGAAGCTCACAGCATCGCCTGTTACTCACTGATGCTATAGCTCAGAGTATCACCGACTGATACGACGCAGTACGCTGGCCCATTGAGCCCAGCATTGTTGGCCACACATGGGATTTGTCCAGAGGTGCCTGCAACTGTCTTCCTGTGACTGGTTCTAGTACACAGCCATGACTACTGCCACATTTCCAACATTTCAAATGTACAGTGTGGACTAGAGCATAGATGACATCGGCGTAGGATCTGTCCGCAGTGTTGAGGCAGATCCACGCTCGAGGATTTGATGGCATACATATAGCTAGACTTGCGTGCGACAGTGACATGACAGGCATGTCTGCGGGTTGGGCAGCAGCTGTCGCAAGGCCGCTGCTGAGGGTAGCCCCGGGTTATACAACAACAGAAACCTGCACCTGAGGCAGGTGGGAGGCCGTCCAGAGCAGGTATGCGGGCCTGCACGGGCTGAGGAAGCCTCTGCTTGGGAGCTCTGGGCAGCTGTCTGCTGTGCAGCAGAAGTCAACGGAGACCTACAGCGACAACGCTGAGAGGATGCGATTATTCTGGTAGTCAGACACTCTACCACGAATCTCATGTACAATGCGGTTCATGGTAGAGTGTCTGACTACCAGAATCATCGCACTCGCTGGGTCTATGAGCGTATCACAGTCTACATCGGGCAGCTGCTCTATGAGCTCATAGACCCTCTCAGCATAGTCGCCGCAGGTCTTTGTTGACTGCAGCTGCCTAGCGCTAGCATCCAGCCTGCCTCACGAGCATGCAGAGGCTGTCTCAGCTCATGCTGAGCCTCATACTCGCTCTGGATCGCCTCCCACACAGTCACACTAATGGCAGATCTGTCGATGATCCGGGTCACAGCCGCTCGGGTGCTTTGCCGCATGCAACATGATCATCTCGAGCCGGTACGCATGCAAGCATGCGGCAGCATTCCCCACGGATCACCCTCACCGATTCCGTCACGCATCACCATGGGTGTACCACCCACAACAACACTCTTCGCAAGCCCTGCATTCGGTTCCATTCACTGAAACCAGACTGTTGGGCTTGTAGTGTGCTGATGCAATAGGGGCATGCCACATGTGGCACGTTTCCGCAAACATGAGGCTATTTTTCGCGAACGCAAGGTAAATATACTGGAATCTTGGCAGTGGTATTGGGACTGGCACTGGATTTTCCGGAATATTGGCAATTCCCTGGTCTGACAGGGTCTGAAAGAGTTGATCTGTGCAAGCGATAACGGGCACTGAAGGTGCTGAAAGGCATGCTGTGTTCAGAATGCTGCTTACTTCGTTCATTGACTGCCCTGCTGCTCCTCCCTCCCGCATTTTTGCACACAACACTGTGAGAATCACCAGGCTAGCCAAACCGGAGGGACGCCGTGCGCGGGGGCTGCATGATGCGGCCAGCTGTGGCGGCGGAGTCACCAAGATCTGCGCTCACATGCATGCAGCTCCGTCTGCTGACATGGGCGCACATGGGCAGAGGAGGATGCACCCGCTGCAGCGATGGCGTCATGGCTCGCGCCTGAAATGATCGTGGAAATAGGCTGTCTCTACACTACACCGACGTCCGGAGGCTTGGGTACATACACAGTCTGTAATTGAGTATGTGCCAGAGGTGGTATAGCCAGTGTTTATCATAGGGATTTTCAGTCAAAAACAGCTCCCGATAGCCCCCTATATCCCCAAAACGAAAATCGGACGTGCCCGATAGGACCCTACATCGCCAAAACGAAAATCAGGCCTGCCCGATAGGACCTTCCCAGCCGGAGCTGGCTATTGCATGTTTGCGATTGGAGGTGCTTCCAAATTTTCGTATACCGTATAGCTGTGCTGCGCGCGTGCTGCAGCGCAGGGCATTCGACACAACGGGATTGATGTGTAGGCGAGCATAACATTGGCTTCAGCGCCTGCCGTGTGCATGGCCGGTGCGTGCTGTCGCTTCCGAGCTTGATCCCTTGTATTCAAGGGACACCGAGGCAGCCGACCGTGCTCAGGATGGCTGGTCCAGGCGGAACTGGCGCACGTGCAAGCCGTCCGACGCTCGGTATTTATAAACAGGGTTATAAAGACGTCTAATTAGTGTGTCGGATGGCCGCAGTCCTCAGTCGTGCAGAGTCACAAGGATTCAGGGGTCAGGGATTAGGGGCATGCCTGCTGACGGCCAGGAATGACTGCTGTGTGTGCCTGTCGAGAGAGCCACTGGTCGAGACAGCGGCTGGTCGAGACAGTGGCTGTCTTGACGGGCTCCCACTGTGCGTGCCTGTCGAGACGGCCGCTGGCCTGCTGTTCCTCTGGGCCTGCTGTTCCTTCAACGCCACCCTAGCTGTTGGTGTTGCGAGACCCCCCCCCCCCCATGCAACCCAGGTACATTACTCTTTGGGGGTAGCGGTTCACCGAAAATAGGCAATGTGCATGGAGTATTAGCCGATTGAAGCCTGGTTGTGACCAGACACGAGCGCAGACACACGGACTTTCACAGTGCTCACTTATGTGCATCACACACGCGCAGCTACAATTCCTGTGGTCCACATGTACTGTGTTTGCCAACGGCTGCAGCACTGCCAAGAAGACGCCACACTGCCTCAAGCTGCTCTGTGCGTCAGACACACTCGTCTTTTCTATCGGCCACATCCCCGACTGAACTGCCGGTTCCATGACCGCCCCACACCAGCGCCGCCCTGCGGCTCAGACCGCCACCTGTATTCCGCCGACCCTGCAGGCCACAAACAGCGAACTCTCTGTCATAGCACGCATCACACAGCACAGTGTGTCCGTCCGCGCCTGTGAGCGCTCCTCGCTCTTTGCTTGAAATTGTGCTGGCCTGTTTAACAGCCAACTGTTCGGCCCTGCATGTCGGCCCGGCATGCTGCTAAGAAGATGGCTATGTCCGCATGCTGCGCGGCGTGCTGCCGGAACTGCAGGACCACAGCATGCGCGTGCGGGAGTGCGGCCGCAGTGGCTCACCCGGCCGCTGCGTCCCTACATCTCCCCGGCGATCGGTACGCCAAGGATCATGCATGCGCGGCCTCACATCTCCCCGGCGATCGGCACGCCGGGGATCATGCATGCGCGGCCTCACATCTCCCCGGCGATCGGCACGCCGAGGGGGATGTCGCGGTACTTGAGGCACTGCATCATCTTGATCACCGCACACTCCGGCGTCATCTGCGGCCCCGCCTCCACGCCCATCTTCATCGCCGCCTCGCCCGCGCGGTACAGCTCAGGGTGCAGCGGCCCCTGCAGACACTGCGACGCGAGGTAGACGCTGAGGCCGGCCTTGGTCTGCTTGCGCAGCCACGGCAGCCACCCTGCGCGCTCCGTGTCCGGCATGTTGCCGACGCCAAACGTCTCGAGCACCACGCCGCGCACGCCGCGCGCCATGAGGTCGCCGTACATCAGCCGGGGGTCCGCGCCCGGCACGATCGGCAGCCGCAGCACGCGCGGGTCAAGCTGCATGCATGCGCGGCCATGATACACTTCATTTGTGGGCATTGTAAGCGCAGGCGTGCCTCTGTGCGCATGCTGCAATTCCGCTTGAAGGTGCGAGGCTGTGATCGGGCGCCTCGGCGATCGTGCGCAGTGTCATCGGTGTCTGGGCGGAAAACGTCCAGCATGCGCATCTCGCGCGCAGCATGCTATGCCATGCGCGGATGATCTGGCACGCCCACTCTCGCACAGCGGGCCCGCACATGCACATGCACCCACGACAGAGTTTCATCGCACTTACCTGCTCGACTGCGCCGCGGCTCCCGGCAGCTGCACTGTCAGTGCAGCCACAGCACGCCGCAGAATGCCGCAGCGACACCGGCCGAGTTCCCGTGTCGCTCGCAGGACGACACTGGCCAATCACAGCACGCACAGCATGCAGCGCACCTCGAAGCGTGGGCGGTAGACGCCCTTGACTTCGAGGAGCGCCGACTTTTTCCAGTCGACGTCGACGCCGAGATTGGCGAGGTAGGGGTATGAGAGGGAGTCGAAGGCCTGGTAGAAGGAGGAGTGCGTCTTCTGGCAGCGGTTGCCGCGCATCAGCCGCCCGCCAAAGCACACCGCGACCTCCTGAACGGCAGGCACGCTGCCGTGGCGTTTCGGTTCCGCGGGGGGGGGGGGGGGTGCTGTGCAATGGTACAGCATGGTGTACACAACGCGGTATGTGTCAGCGGTAGTGGTACCATTAGGGCAGCATGCTGCGACAAGTGCGTGAAATCATCGGTCAAGTGCGCGCCCGCGCGTCGCACGCGGCGGGGGGGCTGCACACGCGCGGCGGCCATAGTGACGCAGCGGCGGCACGACCTGTGGTGGGCGTGGCTCAAAGGTGCGCATTCATGTGCGCACGCAACAATGCCCGCGCAACCCCGTACCTCTTGCTGTCGTCCCGGCACCGGGCGAGATCTGGCATGTGTTTGTGGGCAGCGGGGCAGCGCGAGGTGCGATGAGATTGCGGGCGCCGGGATTGCCGGGCTACGCAGCCGCCGTACATAGCCAGAAGAACGCGGGTGTGACATACGGTAGAGGGACGGAGGGGAGTAGCGGAGGTGGCGACCGGGTACCCCCTCCGACATAAGCAGCGATAGCAGGCACCCATCGTAACGGCTGTACGCTGTTTATGAGGCGTCACTAGATCTAAGTAGTTTTCCACGTGGGGGGGTGGGGTTGTGAAGTATGCTGTGAGGCAGGTGAGGGAGTCGATGAGGTTCTGGCGCGCGTCGCTGCGCGGCAGGGACAGCGGCAGCTGCGACCCCGTCACGATGATCGGCTTCCGGAAGCCCGTCTGCACCCACACACACCTCTCACCCCCCATGCAGCCAGCACGCAGCACAGGTGCCGAGCATGCATCACGGCATGTTCCCACGCAGAACCCGATCCGGCAATCCCAGCCTCGAATCGGAGTCACACGGAATTGTGGCTGCACGGGTGCACCACCACTGATACCCACAAGTCCGGACGCAGCCTCCAGCACTTCTTGCTGGCTGACCACAACCAGTCAATTCAGAAATGCCGCAACCGGTCCTTTTGGCAACGCGGCCCGGGCAGGTGGGGGAGGGCGCACGAGCATGAGGGACAGCGCGGAGGCGGTGTATGCCATGGTGTCGGTGCCGTGGATGACGAGGAAGGCGTCGTAGAGCTGGCGGTGGCGGTGCAGCACGCCGGCGAGCCGCTTCCACTCGGGCGGCCCCACGTTGGAGGAGTCCTTGTTGTAGACGACCTTGAGGTCGAGGTTGGCGAACGCCGCGAGCTCCGGCACCATGTTGAGAACGTTGTTCAGCAGCGCGCCCGGCCGCAGCCCCGAGCTGCCCGCCTGCCCTGCACGCGCGCTGGGCGTGCTGTGGCATGCTGCGCGTGCTGTCAGTGCGCGCGGCTATGGGGCACGGGACTGAGAGGAGTGGGTGGCCTGTGGCATGTGCGTGGCGAGCGACCGTGTGGTACCGTTTGGCGCGGTGCCCTGCAGGCGAGATGCATGCAGCAGCGCGATGCATGCAGCAGCGCGATGCATGCAGCAGCGCGGCTGGCGGCAGGTGTCAGGTGTGTGCGTGAGTGGAGGGTGCCGCTGTCACTGCGGGCGCACAGCATGTGCTAGAGTGCCCAGGGGGGGGGGCTTTGTAATGGCCTTCACGGGCGGCAGTCGTTCACACGGCGGCGGTCGCACCGGCGTAGACGCCTCCTGTGCCGGGCTTCAGTGTCAGGCCGGTCTCGTGCGCCTCGTACGACATGGTGGGATCCATGCCGAGCGTGCCGCCGGTGTGCAGGATGAGCACCCGCGGCAGCGGCTTGGTGACCATGAGCACTGGGCTGTGCGACGGCTCGATGTCGTCGTCGTCCCGCGAGGCGGCCCTGCGCTTGGCGCGCTTCATTGACTTCGGGGGCGCCTCGTCGGTGGAGTCCGTGGAAGCGGCGCCGTTGGTTTTCGCCTCGGGCGCGGCATCAGGAGCCCGCATGGCATCATTGACGTCCACGGCTGCGGGCTCGGCGCTTGCAGCGTCGACTTGGGGCACAACTGGTCCAGGCTCGGCGGCATTAGCGCGCCAGCTGGACCTGGGCCTCGCCCGCACGCACGGACTTCGCAGCGCCAGGCGAGCACACCCACTGGAGTCTCTGCATCACACCGCGAGGCTGGCTAATCATTTTTGTGCATGCACGGGCGTGGTACGCTGCAGGAGCGTCGGCACTGCACATGCCACCTGTGCATGCCGCTGTACCCGAGCGATCACGTCGCACGCAACTGAGGCCCAGAAACGGACGCACACATATCTACTACAATATTGAAGGCAAGCTACGCGACTTTAAGGCTGAATGCGGGTCCTCTCACCTGGCCCCAGCGCTGCGCGCCTGCATGTGACACACCATTGCCCGCAGTCCTTACATCCGACTGTCCAGAGGAGGAGAAAGCCAAGGGATTAGCGAAACAAATACGCTTATGTACGTATCAGTAGAATTGAGCAGCTCTAGGTATGGCGTGGTCTTCCATAAGGATCCTTGGAACTGTTGATCATTGGGTAGCACTTCTGTACATGTGAGGCCGGGGCAACAGCTCCGAACGGTGAGGCGTGCCAGGGATTCAGCTTGTCATAGTTTGAGATACTTTTCACAGCTGTTCAGGCTACACAGCAGTTGCCCGAGGCATGGTGCACGAGCACAACCGATTCGCTTGATGCATCGCGACAGATCGGCGGTCCTGAATCTCAACAAGAGCCACGCAGAGAAACGGAGCAATTCATGCGCCAACGCTCACTTGGCATCTCAGGTCGCCAACAGCGCCCTATAAGACATCACGCAACAGGCCCTGTGCGGAGTGTCGCATGTGACGCGAGAACGCTGCAGCGCGCTGCTTCAGACTGCGATCTACGCATGGTGGGTCGGCACTTTTACATCGTTCGCATGTCCAAGACGTCCCGACTGCAATGGCCAGCCTGGCGGCATCCGCCACACCCCACTAGAGTTAAACACATGCACAACACAAGAAAGGCCGAATTCATGGCGATCGGCGTGCTGCTGCAAACATGGTCTCTCTATCTGCCTCTGCCCCTCTGGTCACGCCCTCCGACTACCCACCAACCGATGGTTTGCGTCCAGATGTAAGGGCAGCCTGCGTCAAGCAGCGAGCCAAGGTGGGCCTGCAAGTCGGAGCACACTCCCGCATACCCCTGACACGGACACGAGCCTGCCGCGTGCTATGCTATGCTATGCCGCTGCGCTCCCCGCCTCCTCACATTCATGCCAGTACTGGTGCCACGTCAGCGCCGCAGCCTCCCACGCCTGCATCACCCCCCCTGCCGCCTGCAACTCCTCTAGCCGCCTCCGCTCCGCACACCCCTCAGCCACTACAGCGTGCGCCGCGGCCCACATCCGCTGCACCGCAGTGCCCTCCTCGACGCCCCTGCCCATCGAATGATTGACGGCCATCTCCAGCAAGCTCCGCTCCGCGCTGCCCTCGACAACTTCCCCCTGTAAATCAGACAGCGCGTCCGGCAGGGCCCCCTCCGTGAGCGCGCCCCCACGCAGCCCCCCGCGCAGCGCGGCCGCTGCTGCGTGCTGCGGCATGCTGGGCACTTCCAGCACGTCGGCCAGCGCTTGCAGCACGGATGTTGTGGTGAGCACGCCGAGGTGCGACGCGTCCGCGACACTCACAGTGGCTGTGGTGTCTTTGAGGCCGATTCCAGAGCACGCCTGCAGCACACAGCACGCTCGTGGTCCACTCGCATGTGCCTATCCACGTTCCGGTACCTGCCGTATGAACTCGAGGCTGTGACGCCCATGGCCTCGTCGTCGCAAACGCTGCGCAGATGTGGTTACAGGTGTCACGTGATGTCGGCGCGTGAGCCGTTGCACCCTGACCAGAAATTTGACCCACGGCATGCGTCTCTACCTTTGGGCACACCCAGGCCTCCGCGTGCTGTGCATGCTGCGGATGATATGCATGCTTTGAACAGTCGCAATGACCCAAATCAGTCCCAGAAGGCAAAGCCATCGCTACACGAGTATGCAACAGCAATAGCAGGGCAGATAGAGCGCAGACATGTCTAGACAGAGCGCCATGGGGGTGCCATGCACACATGCATGCGCGTGCGCGTGCCGGGGGCGCATGTAAGCGCGCCTGCAGGGAGCGGAGGTTGACGGTGCCGTCGCCGTCGGCCTGCTGCACCGCATTCGGCTCCGGCGCTGTCGCAGCCCGCAGCGAGTCCACAGGGTAGATGTACCCTGTGTCCGTGTCCTTGCCTGCGCACACAGCACAGCCTCTGTCATGCACAGGACACTCATGCACAGGACACTTGTATCCACATGCACAGGACAAATACTGAGGTAGTGAGGTGCCAATAACCGCATGACCAGAAGGCATGCACGGACGGCATGCACAGACGATCGTGCTGGCATGCTGTGGCATGCGCATGCTCACAGCGCACAGCGCGGCGGTGCCTCGGCGGTGGCTGGTGGCGTTCGAGCGGGCGGTGGCCGGCAGGAGACTTTGAGGGGATCAGGCGGCCGTGTGTGGGGGGGGGGCGACTGCGGTTTGTAGGACAACCCTGGGGCGGATTAATCGGGAGTGCATGCTGGGGACTCCGCCGATGGGGAGAGAGGAGCGCGCACCGGTGCCGTAGACGCAGGTGAGAGGCACGGGCACGGTGCCCGCGTCGAGCAGGCCGTCATGCAGCGCTTGGATGTTGGGGAATGCCGCGGACAGCTCCTTCAAGCCGATATCCTGCACCGCAGCACACAGCATGGGTCGGCCTGGCAAGCAAACGTGTGTGGCCGACAACACCTGAGAGCTGCCTGCCCCCCTCCCCGACCAGCACAGCACAGCGCAGCACACCCCCCGCTTCTTGTGGCTACCTGTGTGGTACCCGTGTGTAGAACTTTGACAAAATCGCAGCCAGACCGGGCTAGACGGGGGTAACACGGTGGCCCCATACTTACAGAGCGACTCAGCTATGCATTTTGGTAGAGGTAGCGGGCAGAGTTTGCGGCGCGGCGCTGCGCGGCTCGCACCGTGAGGAGGCGCTCGAGGTCGTGCGCGCTGTAGTGCTCCGTGTTTGTTCGCACGATGACCTCGTCCGGCGGCCAGAGCTGCGGGGAGGGGAACAGCCACGCTCCCGACGGCGCGACGCCTTGTAGCGAGTGCAGCAGGTTGTGCGGGAAGTGCAGGCTCAGGTTGTCTCCTGAGACCGGCGCCTTGACGGAGCCGACGGCACCGCCGAAGGGCCCGCTGGCGGCGACGACGTGGTGGATGTGCGCGCGCACCCACTCTTCGCCCCACAGCTTCATGAAGTACGTTAGCACGACGTTGCCCTGCACGGCGGCCCGGCCTCAGCGTGTACTGTGCATGCTGCGTGTGTTCATGCGGATGGGGCTGCAATGGGTGTTTACCATAGCAGTCGTGCTATCGCACCAGAATCTGTGGTCACCAGATGCAATAGTCCAGCCGGCCGCGGCTTGTTTCTCTCGGCAGTTCATAGAGAAGCGCTGGTATTTGTTGGTCATCCAAGTTGCCGCCATTGCTCAAACTGATCAGTGCTGCGTGCCTACGACACATGCGGGACGCAGTCCTGTCCACAGTGGGGGGGGGCGTGATATGTGCAGCTTGGTCCGTGCAGCGTTTTATCGCCACAGTTGGGCACCGGGCTGCAGTGGAATGGATCAGCTCTAATACTAACACATGTGGAGGAGGGCGCAGGTTTTGGGGGTGTCGGCCCCCGGCAGGCTGCCATGCAGAGCACACAAGAGGGATTGATCGGACGTGCGCACCATGGAGTGGGCGATGATGACGGCTTTGCGGCCGGAGGCGGCGTGCACGGCCATCTCGATCAGCGACTGCATGTCTCCGGCCGCACCCGTCGCCTCCAGCCCGTCTGCGGCCAGGCGCCAGTCGTACGGCGCGGCCCAGAGCGTCTCGCGCTCGCGGTAGCCCACAGACTTGAGAGCGGAGATGAGTGGCTGGTAGGTGGCGGTGAGCGCCGCCGAGCTGGGGTCGAGGGCGGCGACGCCCCCCAGGCCACCAAAGTCATGCGGGCGAATATCCACGCCAGCCTGGTTGGCGTACCTGTGCAGCGCCGAGAAGGGGTTTGGGAGACCGCCGAGGCTAAGGGTGGACATACCGCCAGCTGCAGAAGTAAAACGTCGCAGGAAGGAGTGAGTGCGCACGTGTTGGAGCCCTCGCCCGGGATGGTGTGTATGAGGAGCTCGTCACACAGGCAAGTCGGACTCAGCGCCTCGCGGAACGATAGAAATACGATACGCCAGTCAGACTTTCTCGTACAGTACCACTCAGCTGCGCTTTTCCGGTCGAGCTTTGCGTCTAGCACGGACGCGGC
>JALKAD010000013.1:697197-709374 GCA_024500015.1 Ulva compressa | reverse complement strand
GTGTGTGGGGGGGGGGCGACTGCGGTTTGTAGGACAACCCTGGGGCGGATTAATCGGGAGTGCATGCTGGGGACTCCGCCGATGGGGAGAGAGGAGCGCGCACCGGTGCCGTAGACGCAGGTGAGAGGCACGGGCACGGTGCCCGCGTCGAGCAGGCCGTCATGCAGCGCTTGGATGTTGGGGAATGCCGCGGACAGCTCCTTCAAGCCGATATCCTGCACCGCAGCACACAGCATGGGTCGGCCTGGCAAGCAAACGTGTGTGGCCGACAACACCTGAGAGCTGCCTGCCCCCCTCCCCGACCAGCACAGCACAGCGCAGCACACCCCCCGCTTCTTGTGGCTACCTGTGTGGTACCCGTGTGTAGAACTTTGACAAAATCGCAGCCAGACCGGGCTAGACGGGGGTAACACGGTGGCCCCATACTTACAGAGCGACTCAGCTATGCATTTTGGTAGAGGTAGCGGGCAGAGTTTGCGGCGCGGCGCTGCGCGGCTCGCACCGTGAGGAGGCGCTCGAGGTCGTGCGCGCTGTAGTGCTCCGTGTTTGTTCGCACGATGACCTCGTCCGGCGGCCAGAGCTGCGGGGAGGGGAACAGCCACGCTCCCGACGGCGCGACGCCTTGTAGCGAGTGCAGCAGGTTGTGCGGGAAGTGCAGGCTCAGGTTGTCTCCTGAGACCGGCGCCTTGACGGAGCCGACGGCACCGCCGAAGGGCCCGCTGGCGGCGACGACGTGGTGGATGTGCGCGCGCACCCACTCTTCGCCCCACAGCTTCATGAAGTACGTTAGCACGACGTTGCCCTGCACGGCGGCCCGGCCTCAGCGTGTACTGTGCATGCTGCGTGTGTTCATGCGGATGGGGCTGCAATGGGTGTTTACCATAGCAGTCGTGCTATCGCACCAGAATCTGTGGTCACCAGATGCAATAGTCCAGCCGGCCGCGGCTTGTTTCTCTCGGCAGTTCATAGAGAAGCGCTGGTATTTGTTGGTCATCCAAGTTGCCGCCATTGCTCAAACTGATCAGTGCTGCGTGCCTACGACACATGCGGGACGCAGTCCTGTCCACAGTGGGGGGGGGCGTGATATGTGCAGCTTGGTCCGTGCAGCGTTTTATCGCCACAGTTGGGCACCGGCTTCAGTGGAATGGATCAGCTCTAATACTAACACATGTGGAGGAGGGCGCAGGTTTTGGGGGTGTCGGCCCCCGGCAGGCTGCCATGCAGAGCACACAAGAGGGATTGATCGGACGTGCGCACCATGGAGTGGGCGATGATGACGGCTTTGCGGCCGGAGGCGGCGTGCACGGCCATCTCGATCAGCGACTGCATGTCTCCGGCCGCACCCGTCGCCTCCAGCCCGTCTGCGGCCAGGCGCCAGTCGTACGGCGCGGCCCAGAGCGTCTCGCGCTCGCGGTAGCCCACAGACTTGAGAGCGGAGATGAGTGGCTGGTAGGTGGCGGTGAGCGCCGCCGAGCTGGGGTCGAGGGCGGCGACGCCCCCCAGGCCACCAAAGTCATGCGGGCGAATATCCACGCCAGCCTGGTTGGCGTACCTGTGCAGCGCCGAGAAGGGGTTTGGGAGACCGCCGAGGCTAAGGGTGGACATACCGCCAGCTGCAGAAGTAAAACGTCGCAGGAAGGAGTGAGTGCGCACGTGTTGGAGCCCTCGCCCGGGATGGTGTGTATGAGGAGCTCGTCACACAGGCAAGTCGGACTCAGCGCCTCGCGGAACGATAGAAATACGATACGCCAGTCAGACTTTCTCGTACAGTACCACTCAGCTGCGCTTTTCCGGTCGAGCTTTGCGTCTAGCACGGACGCGGCGAGGCCTGCACGCGAGCGTGTGACGAGTCACGAAGCATCCAATGCCGCGCGGTGGCACTCCAGGTGCACAGAAAACGTAAAGCCTGTGCACAGCCTGCAGCAAGAGCTACGTATGCATACCTGGGATGATCACTACGGGATACTTTGCCTCCTCCCGAGCCAAGCAGAGGGCTATGTACCCGAGCAACGAACTCGACAGCAAATGCAGCCTCAAACCCATCCTGCGGATGTTCATCCTACAATCACGACGGTTCTCTTCTACTGCATACC
Source organism: Ulva compressa (assembly GCA_024500015.1). NCBI lineage: Eukaryota > Viridiplantae > Chlorophyta > Ulvophyceae > Ulvales > Ulvaceae > Ulva > Ulva compressa. The sequence goes on along the minus strand of JALKAD010000013.1, from coordinate 707,281 downwards.
ATATGCTTCTACGTCCAGCGAGTGCTGGGTTGTCCACAGCAGTGCCCGGTCAATCTGTTGCACTCGCAATTGCCTGCCGGTGGAACAGCTATTCGTCTTGATCGTTTCACGACGTTTGAGCGCACGCAGCGATAACTGATGCAATTTGTTACCGTGAGCTTGCTTTTGATTGGACGCTTCACACCTCGTCTCCGTGCAGCAGTGCAACGACCGGGGGTCATGCTGCTCTGTCATCTGACCGTCACATGGCGACACGTGTCGCCATATGCCGCGCTCTTCACAACGACCATGAACGGCACTCTTCCGCGGCAATCCAATCCCATCCATCAATGGAAGGGCATAAAATCCTGTCCAACGTTCAGAGTGCGATTGCGCACGGCCGTGCGAGCGGCAGCAGTGCAGCTTTGTCAGGAGCTCATGGGGCAATAAGTGGTGCAGGTGGAACCGCAGTGCTGCACATGAAATTACAACCCCATTGCACATGGACTGCAGTGGCACAAGCAACACGTTCACAGCACTCTGTCACAGCGGAAGCACTCTTGTCGCATCGGTCTGCACACGCCATGCCAACCCCAGTCATGCCCCATCTGCAGGCATGCAACGCCACCCGTGGTGTTGCCAACAAGTAGCTGTGCCCGCGATCACTCACCCCTGAGCTGGCTCTGCTCCACCAGCATCCGCCACAGCCTGCTCGGCTCTCGCATCAAGCCTGCTCTGCTCCCGCCGCCGTCTCGGCGACAGCAGTCGCTGCGGGCTGCGAAGCAGTCTGCCCAGTCGGCTGCGCGGACGCTCCGCCCCCAGCGCGGCCGGTCGCCACCCGCCGCCGCGGCGGCACGCCGCCGCCAGCCGGAATCTTCGGGAACTCTTCGCGCAGGATCTCGCCGATGCGCAGCCGCGGCACGCCCTCCCGCAGGAGTTCGTCCTGCCGCACCGCCCGTTTCCGCTCCCGCTCCTCCTTCTCCGCCCTGCAACTCGAGGTACACAATGTCAAGCCGCGTCACGCATGGTCACGTCGTGACAACGATGCCGACACAGACTCCGTGCCAACTCTTAGCCATTCCTGCACGGCAGGCTTGGTGCAGCGGCAACACCCAAGCTCTCGCTGCATCACAAACACGCGCATGCACCAGGCATTCCCCCGCGGGCTCGTGCTACCCACGCCAACATCCCAGCGCAGCGCAGCGCGGCCGTGCACAGCGTGCCAAAGAACTGGGGCATGCATGCATCATGGCGCCAGGTGTATGCCGGGGGGGGCATCGTACCGCTCTGCGGCCGTGCGCGGGCGCTTGACGCTGCGGATGGGTCGCGCCTTGTGCCAGAGCGCAAAGTGGCGCTCCTCCTTGGCTAGCATCTCCACAAAGCCGTAATTGACAGCCTCCTTTTGGTCGCGCTGCACCATGGCCGGGAAGATGTGCACCTGCAGCCATGCTCACGGCGACTGACAGCAAGCCTCACTCTCGAGAGAGTACTGCGTTCACCCGTCATACTCACATGCATGCAGGCTCCTTTGCAACCACGCGTTATCCATGTCAGGCCTCGTGCATCATGTGGTACATCAGCAGCTGCGCAACAGCTATAGGCATGCACTGCTGCGAACATGGCGCCGGCAAACTCGCGGCATGCATGCTATGATAATGCATCCCATCCCACCAGCCAAGCCTCTGCTGCAATGCCACAACGGCGGCTTTGTGTGCGGCCATCAAAACCGAACAATGTGCGGTTACCAAAACCAACAGAAAACAGACCATACGAAAGCACCGCTGTGGTCCAGAGAAATGGACACAGTGCAAGCGGTGGGGGGGGGGGGGGGGCAGCGGCGCACGTGCTTGAAGGCGTCGAGGGCGGCGCGGTAGCGGTCAGCGGTCAGCTCGGCGTGGCCGGGCCCGAGCAGGCGGTTGTACTGCTCGAAGCAGCTCTCCGCGAGCAGCAGCCCAAGCTCCGGCGCCATCGGAGTGCCGAAGTTGCGCTGCGGGTCGGTGGCCATGTGTACGGCGGTGGGCGGTGCGTGGCCGCGGAAGATGGCGAGCGCGAGGCCAACCATCTTGCGGATCTGGTTGAGCAGGAAGCTCTGGCCGTGGATCGCAATGCGCACCCACGGCGCGCCGCTGACCTCCAGCACGTCGCACTTGCACGAGTAGATGTTTCTGCGCCCACGCATGCATGAGGTGTTGCGCGTGCGCCGTTGCGAGGCGTTGACAATGTGGTGTCAACTTGACATGTGGCCGAGGCGAGAGAGGGCGCAACAAGAGGCGGGAGACGGTGCTCTGCCGCATGCCGTTGATGATGCTGCTGTGTGTGCGTGCGGCGGGATGTGGTGTGTGCTGGGCTTGCACCGCGGGTGGCACTGGAGTAGCACCACAGCCGGCGGCCCGGCTGCTGTGTATGATCCAAACGGCAGCGCGGCATGCACACGCACCTGTGGCGTCGCATAGACGACACAGGTCGTATCGTTTCGCAGGGACTGCTCAGGGCTGCCCTGTGTCACTGGGGGCAAGCACCGCTGGGGGCAAGCACCGCTGGGGGCAAGCACCGCTGTGGGCAAGCGCTAGCACCGCTGGGCTCCTGGCACAGCACACAGTAGGGGCAAGAGGGAAGCGGGGTAAGGCGTGCACACCGCTGCGCGGACATCTGCTCTGCGAGGACCGCCGGCGAGAAGTTGTGGAAGTTGTGCACGCCCTCGTACTGCCCGAGGATGCCGTCGAGGCGCGCGACGCACTCGGCGTCAAACACAAAGCGGCTGCCCGGCGGCGGCCCGGCCACGCTGTATCCCGGCCGCAGCCGCAGCTCCTTGCCACAGCGGCTCTGCACGTTCTGCAGCGTCTCTGCACAGCACAGCGCAGCACGGTCACCGGACGCGGCTGCAGGCTGCGGCGAGATGCACACGTGGAACAGGCACGGCTTGCTGTTTGCTTGCTTGCTGCGGTGGGCGTGGCGAGGCCGTCTTAAGACAGACGGAAGAGGCAGGTGTAAGGTGTGGGGGGGCGGTTCGTACCGCCAGTGGGGGCTGGAGAGGTGGGGCTGACGACGGCAGCGTCGGCGGGGCAGGACTGGGGCCGCCAGGAGGGGCTGGCAGGGAAGAGGTCAGGGTCAAAGGCCCACTGCGGCAGGTAGTACTCGTACCGGCGGCTGTCGCACGAGTGCCGCGCATTGAAGTTTTTCTTCACGCGCCTGCACGAAACCCTCACCATGCAGCACTCGCAGCACGCGCAGCGCACGCAGCCTGCGCACAGAGCGCCCCGAAAGGCTGCACCGTCGACGATACGCTCACATGCTGGCCTCTGCTGCGCTGTGGGGCCCCTGAGTGACCCCACAGCATGCACAGCAGACCGCTCGGCGGCGCCGCATGGTGAGCGCGCGGCCTGCTGGGCTGCTGCATGCATCTGCGCAGCGCCCAGCATGCAGGGCCGGCGCGGCAGCCCTAGGGGCCGGATGATGTGGCGAGGCCTCCTCATGAGGAGGCAGCGGCGCACGTGATGCCGAGGACGCGGATCTGTGGCGGCAGGTGCTCATTGAGGCGCTCTGTCAGCGTGCTGTCGTGCCACAGCCAGGCGCTGGCCACCTGGCCGCACGCCGACACGCCCTTGTCGGTGCGAGCCGCCCGCGACCACTTGATCGAGCGCAGGTCCTCTGCCGGATCCCGCTCATGCATGGCGCTGCTCGCCGCCGCGCCCTCCGGCCGGATCGCCCGCGTGGCTACCAGCGCGGAGTGGACCTCGCTCTCGATTGTCCGAACTCTCGGGTTGCATTGCATGCCCTGCAGCCTCCCGCCCACCACGTTTCCGCGTGAGCAGCTGGAGTGTGTTGTTTGTCCCGCACGTGGTGGACGAGTTCGCAAGTGCACGTGGTCATGACTGGACGCGTCCGGACAGGTAGGGTGTGGCTGCAGGGGCTCTGGAGTCTCGGGCGGGAGACAGCAGCGCAGGCGGGCAGCACTAGCAGCATCGACATTTACGTGTAGCACCGTTTGGAACGTGTGCTCACCCGTGGGCACGAGTGCAGCTTTCACAGGCTTTTCACAGGCAATCAGCTTTCTGTGAGCCGGTCTCGGCACACTGGTGCGCGCAGGTGTCACAGGTGCTCTACGTAAATGGCAATACTGCTAGTGCAGAGAGGAAGGTACCGAGAAGCCGTGGCCGTTGTAGGTGATGTGGATCGCGACTGCTCGCTTCTTGAGCTTGGCACCCGCCTCAGCCCCCTCGTCCTCATCTGCGTCTGCCTCCTGGGCCATGGCTGTCAACCGTGCCACCTCCTTGGCTTGCTCGGCCTCGGCGGCTTGCAGTTTCTCATCGTACACCACCCGTGCCTGGCTGATTGCCGTCTGGAGCTCGTCGAGCGCCTTCTGAGCGGCGTCCAGGTCGTCTTGGGTGATGCAGGCACCCATGCCACGCTACACCAGCCGCACACTAACCGTCCATAACGGCACTCACGAGTTCATCCTTCAGAGACTAAAGAGTGGTTGTAGACGTATGTGGTCGCCGGAACGTCACGGCACGGCTGCTGGTCGCAGTGTCAGGCGTCGCCACCTGCGGATCTACGGCTCCGGGACAGTTGTGTGAGAGACGATTTACATATAAACACAGTCAAGCTGGTGTGGTATTGGGGCAATTCAGCGTTGTGTCGTTGAGCCAGGCACTCATGCCTCGTGCACAATCGCCAAGCCCGCTTGCAGCTTCATGCAATGGCAGCCTCGTCCGGGTCGACGTATCGCGCGGCGACAAAGCCGCAGAGCTCTGCAGAGGCGTGCGCTGCTTCAAAATGCAGCCCACGAAGCCCACAGATGTTCCAGACGTCGCCGCTACAGGTTAAACTGCAGCTGTTCCAACGCTCGTTTCGTGCCAAATAGCGCAGGCCGTGATTCTGTCGACCAAGGTCCTCCTCGATTGCCAATCGCCACTTTGACGACTTCTTACGGAATTAGGAAGAGCTCTGCGTTGTAATTGAGTCAAATCCATGAGCTCCCCTTCTGCCAATGACGATGACCCAGCAAACGCTGGCTCGTATACCTGGGCCAGAATGATCGGGCACATCGAGCAGAAGGGCTGGCAGGCCGGAAGCCTGCTGGGAGGCCTGCTAGTTGGTCCCATCTTGGCCTATCGAGCCGGTAATTTTGAGGTCGCTGTGACGAGCGCAGGGCGTGGAGGCGTCATCGGCATCGGCCTCGTTGGTGCGTCCTTATCCTCTCGCAAGCTCAGCGCGGCTACAGGCCAGAACGCTCGCAGTTCCTCTGCCAAAGCGAAAAAGCCGTTTGTACTCCTCTGGTGCTTGGCTGGGCTTCCGCGTGGTGCCCCCTTGCCCGTGGTCAATGCGCGTGTGTGCGCAAGATTCCGTGTCGCATGTCGCGGTGATTCCAGCTGCTTTCGGCGCTCACAATCGTCACGACAGAGCACCAGCACGCTCATACGGTGCCAAATGCAGCTGACTGCCTGCTCGAGTCGCTTTGACCTGTGGGCACGCATCTCGGGAAAGCGTCACGGGCAGGCCGCGAGATGGAGACACTTGCACGCATCGTCGACCTGTTGGCAAGCCTGCGCGCTGCGTGGGCCGTATCACAGTGAGACTTTGGCAAGCCTTGAGTTTCTTCTGTGTGCGCCACTCGGCAGCTCGTGCTCGCACGCCCTATACATGACCGCCAGTTTGCATGTGATAGGTCTACCTGCGTCGCGGCTTGCATCCGCACACCGGCAGACGTTGACGGCTTCGTGTGCGTGCAACGCAACATACAGTGACTGAACAGAGGCAGCGGCCCTTTGGCAAGCGGAGTCCTCCGGACAGGCAACATTTGCGCACAGTGGCGTCCTAGCTTGCGCATGGATTCGAATCCAGGCAATCGCAGATCCGTGCACGCTCACAGACACACATCAGCACGATCGCAATGCAGGCATCCTTGGTTTTGCAAAGCTGCACAACGAGCCGCTAGAAGCCATCGAGGACCGTGTCTACCGCCTCTACTACAATGAGGGCCAGAACCGGACTGACATGTTTTGCCAAGTACGCCCCTCCTGATCACCCCCCAAAAAACTGCTGAATTCAATTTGGTGATTTGGTACTTTGCGAAAGCATGTCAAGGGCATCCAGCACTAGCGCACACCAGCTCCAGTCAACTGCAGTGCAAGACATCAGTGTGAGGTGGGAAACGGGCTGCGTGCCAATTGAGTTGAATTTAAATGCGCACTAGTGTGGTCCAGCTTCCTGGGCCTACATGCCTACGGCTCTGCATGCGGAACATGGTCGTTCCTAGCGCTGACCCTCCACGGTCTGTGGGAGGTGGGGTGGGGTGCCGTGCAGATCGGTGCGGCGGCGGGCGCGGGCGTGGCAGCCGCGATGGTGCAGCAGAAAATGCTGCGGCCCGGCGTGTGGAGCGTGCTGGGCGGCGCGGCCCTCGGCACGACGGCCGGGCTGCTCGCGCACGGCGCCACTGCGCCGAAAAAGACCAAGAGGAAGACGGAGGGGGCCATCCAGGGCCTGGCGAAAGACGTGAAAGACTCGGTCGACAAGATGGGCTAGCGCGGCATGCATTGAGATGGCGTCTTGGCGTTGTTTGAGCCAGGCAGAGAAAAGGCTGCTGTGGTGGCAGGGCTAGGATCGCCACAAAGATCGTCCAGCGTGGTGGCCCGGCCGAATGTACTCTATGACACCGCAACTCGATTGAAACTGATAAACTGGCATGCGTGGCGCGTGATCCACACCGACAAGGGAATCGCAGATGCGGGGCTTGCACTCGCACCAGGTCGTGTGATTTCAAGCGTGCGAATAAACATGTAGGCGCAGCGGGGGTGCAGCCATTGAGTCGTCGCGCGTCGCCAGGGAGCCTGGTGTGCTTGCAGAAGGCCGCGTGGGGGCGCGGGGCAGCAGAGGCGCTGCATGGGCCCTGCGCGCACAGGTGTGAACGCCCGTTGCGGTTCCCTGTGGCAGCAGGCTCCTTGCGTTGACGGCAGGCTCCTTGCAATGACCGTCTGCTTAGAGGTGCATGTGTGTGGCATGTAACCTTGCGGGTGACGATTCATCGACGGGCAGCAGGTGCGTTTGCATCATGTGTGCCCTGGAACAGCTCAGCACGCATCACGCGCAGCGCACACCTGAGCCTCAACGTCGTCCAGGTCGAGGGCTTGGTCTCAGTTGGCGGCCGGCAGTGGTCAGCTGTGTCCTGCAGCCACTCTGTCCGTAAATACGATGTGGGATCGGGTGTTGGACGCACGTTTTTACGTGACGCAGCACCAGCATGTCCCTCATCCAACACCCGACCCCACAATCTATTTACGGACAGAGTGCACGTGACGCAGCACCAGCATGTCCCTCAACTGAGTGACATCACCACGACATCACATGCATCTGGACCCTCAGTGAGCCCTGTTGTGATGACACGCAGTTAGGGGCTCGCATCTGGACCCTCACGAGCCCCTCAACTGGGTCATCACAACCACATCACATGCATCTGGACCAGGGGCGTGACTGTTTGCCTTGTAGAAACAATCTGCCGTTGTCGGCATGAGCGTTGTGTGCTGATGCCAGTCCGGTGCACCGGCCATTCTCCCATGATCCACCTCGTGTATGACTCCCAGATGAGAGTCGTATGGCGTTCCTCCTCAGGGACAGCACCGTGTTCACAAGCATGTGCATATCAGGCGGTGCGGGACTGCAGCAGGCATGCATGGACAGTCTGGCCTGCGCAACAACTGCCTCGCCCGCGCCCAGCCATGCACGCAGAGATGTGTCGGTGGTGTTGCTTGCACTTCCTAGGACAACAGAAGACACACGTGTTTCCAGCGGGGCGGTGCCAGGACGCAGGCACCGCGCCCTGCCTCAGCCAGACAGTGGCCCCGAAGCAGTGCTTCATCACGGAGCTGGCGCCAGCCCCGCCGCCCGCCCCGCCGCGGCGCGCCGGTCGGGGACCGGCGGCCGCCTCTGGGGTGGGCTCACACTGTACACAAACGTAATAAAAAACCGCCGCACCGCCTGCACAGGCCTCCCTAATGGACCAGTTCTAAACACAGCTCGCTACCCTCGCCTAACTCATTGATCGGGAAAAAAAAAGAGAAAACACACCTACACCTACCGTACATCGAGCCATGCCTAGTCAGTAAAAACTCCCCACACCGCGTCGTACCTCTTCCCGCAACTGCCGCTCGGTGCAGCGGCCGCTTCTAATGCATGCTGTGCACACACACGGCGCACAGCTACCCAAAGAAGGTGACCGACGAGCTGGACCGACCGGGTCCAATTGCGCCGCCATAGCCACCACCCGACAGCCCCCCCCGCACGGCGACCGGCGTCACGCTGACGCGCTCGTCTGCTGCGCGCGACGCCACGAGCGACCCCTCGGGTGCGCCGCAGTGCAGCGCGAGCACGCGGCGGTGCGTGTCGGCGCCGGCGGCGGCCGGGGGGCCCTCCGGCAGGAAGACCGGGCCGACGCACACGGCCGAGAGCACGGGCTGCTGAACGGTGGTGAAGAGGAGTGCATGGCCGGAGTAGGGGTGGTCGCCCTTGAGGGAGATGAGGAGGCGGTCGCGCTTTGAGTCCCACACCATGCCGCTTGCGACCTGCAGCACACGCGTGCGCCTCAACGGGTGTAATCAGATGGATGGTCAACGCGTGCTGTGGCGTGAAGAAAATGACGTTCTGTGTGCCGGCCGGTCACGTGTGAGAGGTCGGAGGAGGCCGCCCGTCTGCGGTGGCATGCAAGCGGAGTCTGGGTGAGTACGTGGCCATGAGGGGTGGTGCACGGTGACACCCGCCGCACCCTCAGTGCTTCTCCGGTGCACGGATCAAGCAGCGGGCCCGTGGGGGAGGCGACCAGCGGGGTCCGGTCGGCGAACCAGGCTCGGCGCGGGCTGAGCATGGCGCGCAGGCTGCGCGAGCACGCGCACGCAAAGCACGAGAGGCACGCCAGGAGCCGGGGGCGCACCTCGGGGGGCCCGGCCGGCCGCGGGGAGCCGCCCGCGCTGAAGGCGGCGCCGCCGCTGGACACCTCTTGGTCAAAGACCTGCGGCGCGGAGAGCGGCAGCAGCTGCGCGTCGAGCGCCGGCGCGGCCTCCGTGAAGTGCAGCGCCGCGAGCTGCCGCGAGCAGAGCAGCAGAAGCGAGGGCGGCTGCGTGGCTGCGCTCCAGGCGGCGTCGACGAGGTAGCCGCACGCGCGGTGGCTCCAGCCCTCCGACCGCCACGTCAGCGTCTCGTACACGTGAAACGTGCCGTCATTCAACCCTGCACATCTCACCCCTCCCTCTCACATCCTCTTGCATCCCTCACGCGACCGAACCACTAGCTTGTCGACAAACAGGTGGGACCAAAGTCCAGACCAAACTGGAGCGTGTGGAGGCGTCCGTCATGACAATGCCGGGTGGCAGATGCCGAGGAGGGGGGGGGTGTGGGGTAAAGACGCACCGGCAAAGAGGTACTGACCGCAGGGTGACCACCGAAGGAGGTGCGTGCTGCAGTGCTGCGGCAGGCGCAGGCGCGTCGGCTCGCCGTCGGGGTGCAGCATGCTCCAGATGAAGACGGTGCTGTCCCGCAGGCTGCCCGCCGCGAGCAGCGTGCCGGCCGGATGCCACGCGACCGCCGTCGCGGGCGCCGCCGGCGGCCACAGCAGCTCCGTCGGCATATACGCGTTGCTGCACCCTGCACACAGCGGCGGGGCCGTCGGCAGGCTGCTGCGGAGGCGCCATGTCGTGTGAAAGGGGCACGTGAGAGACACAGGCAGGGGGGGGGTGGCGGGGGGTGTACCTTTCCGCAGGAGCATGCAGTGCATGGCCGGGCTGCGCTGCCGGTCGACCCACCGCCAGACGCAGACGCCGCGGGCGTGCGCGACCGCGAGGGCGCAGCCGGCCGTCGGCTGCCACTGCATGTCGTGCACTCGGTGCTTGATCTTTGGGGAGAGCACCGTTGCTGCCTGCACAAACCGCAACGCTGTCAGCCCCACGCTCACGGGTGTGCACTCGTGCGCGTGGCAGGTTCACACGAGGCCGCCGTGGGCGAGAGCAGCGTGCTAGCCAGCAGAATCAGCACGCACGTCAGGCCACAGATTGCCAAAAGGTGAAGCGAGGTGCGGACTCGCTGTGCAGATCCCCGCGCTCCTGTCTACATGTTCAAG
>JALKAD010000013.1:679637-694505 GCA_024500015.1 Ulva compressa | reverse complement strand
TCCACCTCGAGGGCCTCGGAAACTTGTCAGTGTCGGCCCGCGCAGCTTGTCGCGGTCCGCGCGCAGCAGTACATCGCCGGCTTCGGGTGGCACGGAAACGTCACCGACGTGTGCTCCACAACGTGGCAGACCAAGTCGGCGCGCTGCGGTTGGACTCCCGAGGCTCACTGCGGTTGACCCATACTCCGGATTCCGGAGTCGTTGCGCGGAGGTCACTCGACCTGTGGCACGCGTGGTGTGTCGCAAGGCAGCCCAACCCGATGCGGTAGTGTCGTCTGGTGCACCATCGCATGCTGATGTATTAGCAGAGGGGCACGGCCAGGCCGCGGCGCCAGGTGCATGAAATTTCATCCATTCGCAACAGCGGACCGGAACAACACACGAGGCAGCCTGTAGACCTGCAGCGACGGGTAAACAACATAGAAGAGGTTTCCGAAAGATTCAAGCGCTGGTTTCGTCGTGATGCTTGGTGGTGTCAAGGATGCCCTTTGAACGCAAGTGGTATATTCTCTCTGCTGTCTGGGTGTGACAACCCCCCTCAACACCATTGGCGGGAAGAGCAGACAGTATTCGACGGTCGAAGCTGGAAGCTGCAGACAATGTAGTGTCTGCAGGGCTCATCGCCACACTTGTATGCTTCTGTGTCAACCATTACTGACCCAGCTGTGCTGTGTAGTAGTGCATGTGGTGGAGACTGCTTTGCAGGCACAGTGCGATGGACGACGGAATGCCCACCAACAACACACAGCACTGAACAGATAGCTGCGACCATTCTTTCGGCGAGTGTGGGCGTGCCTGTGCACAACAAAGTCAACCTTCCATGGATTCCTTGCAGGATCCTGTGGTGTCTGCCACTGCCCATGCATTATGACACTCAGCCCTTACAGGCGATGTCCTGGCATGACGGTGTCCTGTCAGGCCAGCACACCAGGGCCCTGCAGGGTCACCATGATGAAGCGAATGTGCTACCCTGCAGGACCCTGCACAGCAACAATGTTGACCACAGAAGCACTGAACATGTACGTGAGTCATGAGTTGTCCCAGCAGAGCTGTACTGCTGGCTGGCTGGCCAGCTGCAAGCCAGCTGCCTGACTCCGTGTTTAATATGGCTCCTTGGGAAAACCGCCACACCCACACAGTGACTTCCAGCGTACACGGGCTGCGCGATGCTGCGCTCACTTCCTGCGTTATTTATGTGTGTCTGTGCTTTCTTTCCGGCACTGCAGCTGGTCCATGTTAGCGTATGCTCGTGCGGATGGTGGCCTTGCGGCTTGTGATGGTTTGTCTGTTTGCCTGTCGACCGCTCTGTTACCTCGGCGCTGCCGAGTCCTAGATCTATCGCAGTGTAGCACACTGATCTCCATGGCATTTCCCCCTCGTCCCCTGGCACATACTGCACATGTGTGTGTACACAGTGTGTACACACTGCAGCCGCCGCCCCCGACCGCACCCCACCCACCCCCCCCCCCCCTCCTCCGCCTCTCGCCCCGGCCTGTCCCCAGCCGCCGCTCGGACCCCAGCGTTCGGTGGCACTGACTATGGCAGCAGGTGGCCTGGGGTGAGGCGTCACGGCCGCCTCGTGTGGCCGCAGACTCGCGCAACGGCGTCTCGTTCCCGCGTCCGTCCGGCCTGCTGAGGTTGGCTTGGCGCCGGCTGGGCGCCGTGGCCCCCGGCCCCTGGTGCCTGTGCGTAGCATGTGCATAGACTGCGCGGTCAATTAATCATCCAATGTCATTGGGTGCACTTTCTACTTGTGTTGTAGCACTGTCGAAAGCACTGTACACACAGCCATACATAGCAGTAGGGCAGAACAGTATTCGAGCCAGACAAGTCACTCCTAGCGTGACAGGCACATAGTGTAGCGTCAGCACTTCAATCGCCTAAACATACAGCAGCTTGTGCTGGCATTCTGAAACTCAAAGCATCTGGTTGCCGCCGTCGTCGCAAACAGCATCCTCAACAGGCAGCTGCAGCTCGTAGGAGACGATGGATGCCTCATGTGTGCAGATGGCACAAAGGGATCAAGATGGCACCACACGACAAGATGTCACGACATAGCACAAGAGTGTGCTAGTGAGAGGTGCAGACCTACAGGAGGTTCGCCGCTGCATTGATTGCGTTGTCACTGATTCATTCGCCTGGACCACACTTGCGAAAGTCGATCTTGTACAAGGTGAAGAGAAGTGATTTCATGAACTGTTCCCCGGGACTTTTGACAGGCTGGTTGACCAGCTTATTGTATTGCTCAAGTACAGTTGCTGGTGCGGCATGCCCAGCTTTGGCACAACAAGGGATAGACAGCGCTGCCGGGTGTTAAACCCACGGGATGCCACGATTCGGATGCTCCACAGTCATGAGCACAAGACGCTGCACCTACGCGCCAAGAGGCAATTGAGCTTAAGCTCTCGCACTGCGTCTCTGAGTAGGAGGCGGTGTCTCTCCTGGGAGACCGTTTCCTGCGGTCTCGCGACGGGGTGGACACATGCCAGCGGCTGGCTATAGGTCCTAGCTGGAGAGCAGCTGCTGGCGATGCTTTCTCCATGGGATGCCTTCGATCTGGTGACCAGGACATGTCCTGCACTCCCGACGGCGTTGGGAAGACCAGTGGTGATCTTTATGGGGTTGCTACCATCACGACTGTTCTGATTTGGCGCGTGCGGGTGTTGAACATATATATGCATATGCGGGCGGCCGGTGCTGCTGCCGATGGCCGGCACAGCTGTGCACCCGGCGCGGGCGCAGCCGCATCTGCATGCGCCCCCCCAAGTGCGCCGCAGCTATAGGGGTCCCCCCAAGTGCGCGGGTTCATACTTGGCACGCTGCGTTGAGTGGATCCAGCGGCAGCAAGGGTGCGGCTCGCATCAGCGCCGCCGCGCACTCGTCTGTGGCTGTAGTGTGCTGGCAGTGGCGATTTCAGCAGGCTATGTCAGCACTGACCCCATCCGCCATGTATATTTGTGTCTTGTTGGGGGGCGGGGGGGGGGGGGCTTGGGACTTGTGCACCTAGGCTGCCGAGTCGGTCGCTCTTAACCTTCAGGACCGAGAGGGCTGCATGACAACGATTCAGATCGTTGGCAACACGCACCATGTGAGAGGACCGTGCTTGCGAATGGGCATGCAGCCTCCGCTTCAGACAGACAGGTGGCTTGACGGCGTGGCATCACATCTTGTTGCGGACACCGCACAGCACAGCAGGCAGAGCAGGGCCGGTGCACAGCGCTTGGATGAGTGAACGTCATATAATCGCGGTGGGGTGCGCATGCAGCCGAACGGCCGTGCGCTGAGGTCGCAGCGCGCAGCATGGCACAGCACCACGTGGCATGGCCAGCACGCGCAGAGCCCCGCCATGCTGGCGGGTGTCGGCCTCCGAAGGGCCAGCTTCGCCGTGTGGTACTGCACAGGGTATGCTGTGTGCTGTGACACCAGTAGCCACCGTTGTTGCTCTGCCCAGCTCTGGCGTGCACGGTGGCCGAGGAGAAGGTTCACTCATCAGAGGAAGGATATCACACATCACGGCACGCGCAAACGCCGGTTGCCAAACGCGCGCTGCCATGGTCGCAGCATCCGTGCTACTGCAGAGCAAGGCCTCACAGCGGAATGGATCGCAGAATCATACATGATATTACATAATATCTTATGATACACCGCCGGTGCCGGAAGACGGGTACACACGCCGCTCTTGGCCTATATTGGGTGTCTGGACCGGAGTGAATGCGCCTCTGCTGCGCGTCGCACTCTAGAGATCTGCTCTTTCATCCCCCAGCACATGCATGCATGCATGGACCGCATACTGCGATGTGGGTGGATGCTGTCAGTACTCAGAGCAATGCCCATGACTGAATGACATGCCCAGATGAATCGCGCTCGTTCCAGTAGTTCAAGGCTTGGTGTGTACATGCACAACCCTGCGCAGCGTGCTGAGCGCGGGCCTTGGAGGCCATGGAGCAGCTACAGCTAGCGCGCAGCACGCGCAGCACGCACAGCACACGACACCGCAGCTACTGAGATCAGGGCACAGGTGCACAGGCTTGCAACCGCAAACCCTGATTAGATCTGTAGGTGGCGGCAGAGCGCCGGGCTGATGATATGTGCGCCCGACGCCCGCCCGGGTGTGGTGTGATGTCTGATCTTTTTACATATAAAAATAGATTACTGTTTCAACCCCGTGGGCCTGGGCTGCTCCGCCGGCCCCAGCACACAGTGACCAGAGAGACCGGGGCATTCGTGCCAGCGTGCCGGAGTGTGTTACACGGAGACCGACGCAGGAGCCCAGCGGCGAGGGCCGTAAACAAGCCAGCAAGCCAGTACCTGCAGGTGTTCATGAATCCGAAGTGCAGTACTTTTCAGGCCACGCTCGGCTAGGCGATCAGGGCGGAGGGCCGTTTTCGTGATGATCGTGATCACCCCATCTGTGATATGCGCAGCTCGACCGCTATAAATATAGTATAGTCTACACGTGCCAGAGCCTGGCTCAGTGCAGATCGCGACTGGCGCTGGCAGGGCCCTGCTGCTGCGCCTTTCGTTGCAACTGACTGTGGGCCTGCAAGGCCACCAATCCAATGGTTTTAAAACCAATCGTCACATGCGCGATTCATTTTCTGTCTGGCCTCATTGTTTTATATGTTGATTACGTACATACGAGCAAGCACGCAATTGCAAGGTGTGCCGATACTACCATCTAGCACTTCACTTGAAGTATTGACCTTATTTACCATGCCCTTTGAATGATCATCACGATCGAGTGATGCCTTGCACATCCAGGCTGTGTGCGGCAATGTCAACATAGCCATGTCAATGATATAGCTATAGCATCTGTTGCAGTATTGGTGTCGCCCCTTCGCCCGCCCCTGCTCGCAGGGGCGCTGTGGCCGATGCCCGTCCGGGTGTGGTGTGCATTTTGTTTTTTTGGGTGCCATGCTCCGCCCATATGCATGCACAGCATGTGTGTATCTTAAAGCAGCTCGTATTTACGGAGTATACACTGCAGCATGCTGCAGACGAGCGGAGGACACGACAGCTGACAACGTATGCCACAGTGGCGTCAGTGACGCTGCAGCGTACGATGGTGCATAGATGGCAATCGATCCTGGTGAGTGCCTCTTGATGTCGTCCAGATGTATCGAGGCATGCAGGCAGTGCTGATACATATTGTGAGGCTGTAGCAACAGTGGCTTATAACAGGTGCATGCCACAGTCACTGGCAATGTCCTATCTCGGATACAGGTGATAGCCTGCAGACATTCGAATGTTGTGTATTACTAGTATGATCAGACAGTCGGGATGGTATATTAAGGCATGGGTGCATGTGAGATAGCTATCTTGGTGGTGGGCTTAAATTCAATAGCACCAACTAGTACCGGTGGTGCCAGTAGTGCCTACTAGTACCATTTTAAATCAGACATCATGTCAGAAGATGAGATGATCAGGCTATAGGTAAACCTGGGATGGCGAATGTGCAGAGTGCACCATGTTTATATTTTGTGCCTTTAGTTTGTTGATTGTTGGTTTTGTAGTTGTTTATTTGTTTATTGGCTTGTTTGGATGTGGCCATGGGCATGCGAAGTGTATACAAGCGTCGCGTTGAGCAGAGTGGCGCCACAAGGCAGCTTGAAAAGGCCTAGGACGCATCATGGTGCGCCCGTCGACTCATTACAGGCGGTGTTCACACGATGAACATGCGATACAAGCGCCTTTCTCACGCGCTCATACGACGTGCCGTGGGCGATGCGTGACTTGTAACGGCCATGTCGGACGTGGGAGGCTCGCCAAGGATGAGGAGAAGACAGTGAGACCGGGTACACGCGTTCCAGCGCCTGAGGCGGAGTTTCGATGCGTACTCTCCGCCGCCTAGGCAGGTGGGTGTACGATTCACATAAGCGTCATGCACCATGCGCCGCCGAGCGGTTTTGGTCATCATGCAAAGGCAACGGCCAAAAATAGATGGTGTGTTGATTTGAGCTATCGTGTCCAACGGCAGCGGTGTCGGTGCCAGACTGTGCACTCTAATGTGATTCAATCGTTAGAAGGAGTCTTTACTTGCTGTTGCTGGCTCATCTATAGCCCGCGAGCACATGTGCGCACACACGGATGTCAGTTGCTGCTGCACACACGGGTAAGCTGCTACTTGTGATAAGGGCCTGTCGCACAATAAGCTGGAATGCGTGGCTCGAAGAAGCGAACAGGCCGTCAGAATGCTCGGAAGAAGACCAAGGCGGACTTTTTGAAATGCGAGGTGCGAGTGCCTTGCCTCCTGGCGTTGAGCTCGAGGCTGCCTGTGGGCACGCTGCCGAGAGCAGACTCGCAGCGGCGCTGTTTACGCGGCCAACTGTGAAATATTTCGAGCTGCATGGTTGGGAATAGACAGTTCTTAGTCGTATATGGCGTTGTGGCCCGGTGCGGTGGTCAGCCTTTGAACGCGGGGTGCACCTGCCACCCGGAACCCCTCTGGCCGAACAAAGAGCACATGCGTCTGCAGGACCACTCTTTGCAGAAATATGCAGAGAAGAATCAGCTTGATATATGCAAGGAGAGCGGGGTCACGAAGGCCGCGCTCGCTGACGCCATAAGCCAGCACTTCAGCAACGCGCAGGTGCGAAAATTGCGCTTGACACGCACGCGAGGGGCATGCGGCACCCCGGTTTACAAGACACGGGTTCATGAGTTGAGTCCGGTGAGGTTGGCATGCAGCACATGCAACTACAACAGCAGAGTGTGTGCTGGATCTGTCAGGCAAAGGCGATTTGGCGGTGCAGTCCGTCTGCTGTCATCAAACGAATCGCGTGGTGGTTCTCGATTGGCTCCCGCGTCAATCAACTCTGACAGTGTACACTTCCGCAGGCACCCGTAGACGAGTACAAAGTCATATCGGCTTTCCTGTCAACATTGAAGAACAAAAGCGGAGTGAAGCCTGACGGCAGTCCTGACGGTAGTCCTGTGCCAGACAAGGCAGTCGGGCCGGTGCATGGCCCCATGGACGCGCAGCAAGCGCCGAATGCGTAGGGATCGGCGACCTTGACACCCATCCGTCCATTGGCTCAAGGTCTCATGAGAAACAGTAGGCGAAGAGCGCGTGGCATGGCTTTGTCGCATGTGTTTTTCGGCATCAGCCATACTGCAGCCATGCCGCAACGTCCGAATGCGTCTGCAAGCCGGCGTGAGCGACCAGTCCAGACACGCCAGCAGCAGCATGTGCGGGGAGTGTGGGATAATGCTGAGCTCGGATGACGCATGGTACTCAATTACATAGTCCATGTATCGATACCACTGTGTCCTGGCCGCTCCACACCATGTTTGTTCGACAAGCAACGCCAGCTACGGCCGACGCTCACACTGGCGTACACCAGCACTAACAAATAAGCGAATACATCTCTGTATGCTGCTTGTCTGTTAAGATAAGCTCATGCGACTACGAAAGCGATGTGAAACAGCATAGCTGATGACTGACCATGCCGTGTTGAGCCTCTGCGTAGCTATAGGTATGCTCCCGCAGCTCGCAGCTTGCAGTCAAACCATTCAAAGCCCATGGCCAGCTCACTGAAGCTGACGACTCCATCACACTCTGGCGCCGTCAGCTCGCGGAATGCACAGGCAAGCCTGGACACCACAGATGCACGGAGGCCCACAGTTGCCAGCCACGTCCGCAGGTCCAGCTCTGTGACTCGCGCGGCCGTTGCAGACCGCGCCAGCCGGCCCCAAAGCCGGGCGGCCCGCTGCGCTGCGCGCACCGCTGTGATGCCAGCAGGGGTCAGCAGCATGTCCAGCTCCAGGGACGTCTCTGTCAGGCCGGGCAGTGCCGCCCCATCGATGCAGCGGCGGCGCAGCAGGCACGCATCACTAGCGGGAGCACCCAGGCGGTGCAGGAGGTTGGCAACCTCTTCGGGCGTGTACAGGCGCAGGGGCCGGGTCGGCAGCGGGTCGCAGGGGCATGCGCGGATGCGCGGACTCACCGGATCGCAGCACTCCTTTGCGTATGTGTCGCACAGCTTGTCCCTGCACGTTGAAAAAAGTACATGCGTACTGCTGGCGAGTACGTGATGGTGAATCCGGATGCATCCCAGCACCCGCCGTGTCTCATGCATGATGGTGCGTCCCATGCACGATGATGCATGATGGCGCGTCCCAGAACCCGCTGTTCAGTCGCTAGGCACGTAAGCATCTGCACGGCAGCACGATCCGGAAAGGCGACTCAGCAGCTGGTGCGTACCGGGTGCGCCGGGGAGCGTGCAGACCGGAGAGGCAGCGTGACTGCGTGCTGCGCTCTGCGGCAATCTCGTCCTCCAGGTCCTGGATGAGACCGGACAGGCGGCTGCAGCAGCGCAGGGGGGCCGTGGAGGCGATGCCGCTCCTTGCGAGCCGCGTGAGGCACTCATCGAGGGTCAGCCCGCGGCGGCGCATCGCGGCGGCGACTTCCTCAGCGTTGCGCTCGTTGCGGTGCCGCAGGGCGAGCAGAGTGAGGCGCCCGACCTCCGCGGCCGGTGTGCAGTACCCTGCAGCCATCTCAACCAATGGCGGGATGGCGGTCAGGTGGCGGGCGGAGTCCTGAATGTCTCGGTCCTTTGCTGATGACAGTGCCATCGCCACAGCCGCAGCAACCTGCACGCTCTCCATGTAACCAGTATGTGCGACATGCTGCTCGCGAGGGTTGCCACACAGCCTGACTGCTGCTCCAGAGGGTATCGACAGGCTGCATAGTGGCCACAGGGAATTAGTTGCTCTGCTTGCATGTCTGTAAAGGTGTCTCTGGCTAATTTTGCGCATGGTGTCTCAGTGGATCATGCCTGGGCCCGGGGGCGGTGTGACGCGCGCAGGACTCTTGTGAGCATGCCAACCATTCCAGCATCACGCATCTGTTGCCTTGCTGCGGAGTGATTCGCCAGGTTGCCCAGGGCTGATCCAAGATGTTCCAAGACACAGTCATCCATGCATGCCTTGAAAGCATGCACAATTGATGCAATGGCATCGCATCGGCGAAGTCGTTCTCGGCCATCGCTGCGGGTTGTTAACATGCTCAATGCAGATGCAGCTAGCTCTGCCACGTCCATGATGTCCTGCACAGCCAAGACCACCTGCTAGTAGCCACAGCAACAGCTGTTCTGCATCGCATCGGCTGTGCCTTCACAAAGCATACGCAAACTGTGCTATCAGCACATCCAACAACTTAACCAAAGCCAAAGCCCAATGTCCAGTGGATCGCTGTGAGTCCGCAGAAGTCATGTTGTCCAGATCCATACCGAAATGCGGTGCTGGGGAATGGTTGCACAGCGGTCCAGAATGCCGGTTGCTTCTCGAGAAATTCCAGCAATTGCGGAACCTTGCAAGCACGCATCACAGCGGTCATCTGCCAGGCGCAAATCATTGAGGTTGTCTTTCAACGCACAAAGCCTGTCACGCCAGCCCCAGCGACTATTAGAGCAGTCATTTCGCTCTAAGCTCTTCAGGCACTGTGCCTGCAAGGAGACCTTCTTGCTCAATTGCCCACCTCTGTAAATACGCAATTGGAGCAGAGAGAACAACAGAATCTGTACCGCTCTGTCATAGCTGTCACATGGCATCAAGCAGCGAGCTTTCTCCAGGGCCCGCTCGGCCTTGTCCAGAGCTCTGATTGACAGAGCCGTCTTGTGCAGCAGGCGCTCGTCCGCGTAGTCGCAAAGCATGATTGGCAAGTCTGCATAGAAATTGGGTCACAGCTCGCTGATAAGCATGTTAGCGCGCCATGGGCGTGCAGGACTTGCCCTGTGCCTATCGTGCCCACGTATTGGGGCGTCGATCCCTTAATCATGCGGCATGTATGTGGCAGATTCATCCCTGATAAAGCTAAATCATTAGCATCAATTATGCATGCCCAGTCGTTGAGTCCCCCAAGAGCATTCCGAGATGAGCAAGGGCCGGAGCCATGACGGGTCAAGTGTGCAAAACACGCCACTTTCACTGGTAGCCTCACCTGTAAGCTGTTACAAAGCCACGTCTCTCGCGGTAATCTTTGCTCCAGATACGGCAGCAGGTTGTTGGCCAGCGGGTCGGATTGCTGGTTATACTGTCCGGCACTGCTGAGGCCGGTGTGGCCGAGATGATCGTAAGGAGTTCAGCCCGTTATGCTGCAACTCGTATAATTTGCTCCTGTAAAGAAGTCTGCGCCTGGTCACTTGTCGGGAACACCTCGATGGCATGCCGGATGGTGCTGTTTGTGGCTTTGGTGCGTTCGTCATCCAGAGTAGCATGGTGTCACACAGCTATGCATTGGATCACGAGTTACCACGATGTGCTGCCTTGCGCAATGTGGACACAAAGTGTTGACATCATGCTGTGATAACGACAATGTGGTAGGTACATGGGAAGCAGTTGTGGTTGCTCACGGTGTCACCTGACATCAAAGACCACACCGAAAACAAGACAACCTGCGCACTCCAGGCCAGGCAGCAGTGATATGCTCACACATACACTTTCAGCACCTCTGGTTTGGCCCCGACAACGCCCAGATCTGATATTCTAAGCAGGCGCACACAGCTCAATGTCAGCGCTTTCAGCATGTCATGCAACAACTGAGTCCATGCCTGATGCATCCCGCACAACGTCTTGGCATGCTAAAGGCTCAAGGACTAGAAATCAGTGCCCAAACAACTGGTGACATGCAGAGAAGGGCCAGCGTCGACACAGCTCCATTCTTTTCCAAATTTGACACGCGCACGCGTCAACCCACCAGTGACACCACAGACGCCAGCAATCAAAACTCCTTCCGACCACCAAACTACTCGCGCAGATTATAGAATTCAATACGGCTTGTGCAACTGCAAGCGGCCATGCGAACACATCTTGTCTCATTCATGTGCCACCTTTTCTGCACTCCCCAGTGCAATCAAGTCAGGCCTGATCATCGCTGACGTCCGAGTCAGTGGGGATGTCCTCCGGCCCTGGTTTCTTGGCCTCTGCAGCCGGCTTGTTCGACACAGCAACCTTGACCATGGCCGGCCTCAGCAGCTGGTCTTTATACTTGAAGCCCTTCCTGAACTCCTCCAGGACCTCCCCATCGGTCACATCATCGTTGTCCTCCCGCATGACTCCGTCGTGCATCTCCGGGTCAAACTGTGTGCCCGTGGTGGGGACAGCCTCTAGCCCCAGACCCCGGAAGATTTCCACCATCTGTCGGTACAGGTTCTGGTAGCTATTGTGGATCTTCTCCTCACCCTCTGTTGTCGTCTTGACTGACTTGCCCGCCATCTCAAAGTTGTCAATCAGAGGCAGCAAGTCCTCGAGCAGGTTCATGCGGGCGCTGCTTCCGGCTCGTTGCTTGTCAGCCTCCTGCAAACACAAGCCGGGTGACATGGCTCCTGCGACATCCTTGTCTTGAAGCGATGCGCCAGTCTCCTGCCAGTCAAAAGAACAGACATGATGGCGTACAGAGTAGCAGGCGCACCGATCGTGAGCGGAAGTTATCAAAGTCCGCTTGCAACCTGCGGTACTGGTCTTTCAGCTGCCGCAGCTGTTCATCGCTGTGTGTGGCTTTGCTCTTCGCCTCCTCGACCTCTGTTTGCAACTCCCCAATCATGGATCTGGCAGTCTCGACCTGAGAACGGGCATGCCTGTCAGGGCCGCTCTTGCAGTTGCATTTCGATCGTGCATGCGGGCAGCTGTGGAGCAGAGCTGCGGATAGGGCACGTGTATAAAAAACGATGCAGATGACACGCATGATTTTCGCCGCACACCGCGGTGTCTGCATCCGAATCTTGAATTGCAGCAGTGATCTGCTCCAGAGGGTCAACTGGCTTCTCTGGTTCCTCTACCACTGGCTCAGCAGCTCCCTCGCCATCCTCCCTGCAGCAGATGAAGAATCAGATGCGCCCACGCGATGTGGCTCCGCTACAGTTCTCTCGTTCTGTGAGGAATGCTGTGTTCGCTGCGGGTGCGACGGAGACGACAAGCGTGCACAACAGGCTCCTCATGAAGTGTTAATCACGTATAGCACGGAAATATGCTAGGCGAGATAAGATATGACGTCAGGGCCGACGGCAGCTGACTTGCGGAAGGACTCGCAGAGTGTACGTGGTGTTGTTTGCCAAGCGAACCTTCGCTAGCGTGGTCACGACCGCACATCACTTCTGCCGACTTTATCGACAAAATTTACGCGCCATATATATGACGATCATTTCATCACACAACAAGCAGACAGGACGTCAGGGTAACGCACTTTGGTGGGCTGCCGTCCTCGCCGGCCTCCTGTGGCGGTTGGGGCCCCACTTGTGCTTTCTGCACCTCAGGACCGATAACTTGCACACGTAACTTGATCCAGATTTGCAGTTGGTGCATATGATTCATGATCGCTGCGTATCGTGGGCTCGCGTGTGAAAGGGGCACGTACATCGGACGCCTTGGCTGTCACGTAGAGCTGCCGACGTTGGTCGACACGACGCTGAACGTCGCTCCTAAGTCGGGCACTCCCAGGGACTAGGGCCTGACGCTTGACTGGAAAGACACGCCGGACGTTCACCGCGACGGAATGAGCCATTGCAAGAGGAGAGGCGCCTGCGCTGCTGCACGACAAACGAGGACTGACGGAGAACGGCGTTTTCACGAGCAAACAGACGTCACGAATTGTGGACTCTTCGTACCGATGGAAATGCGTTAAAAGGTAGCGATGCTGCAGGAGAAGTTCAAGCCTTTCTCAACCATCGCCGCATGCACCGGATACAGCCACGGCCACGTGTGGACACTTGGGACGTGCATGTGAACCATGGCCTTCGTGGGTCCTCAGCCGCGATGGCATGGAGCTTGCAGTTCCATCGGCCAGTATGTCATTCTATACGAACACGGAGACTGTGCCTTCTCGAGCCCGTCACAAATGTAGTGCAGTCACAAACCGCAGGAAGTCAAGAAATCCTCATATTGGCGTATCTGTGAGCACCGTATGAACGGTGCACTCGGCCGCATGCCAGTATAAATCTGCCGTGAGCAGTACAACTGTGCCATAGGCAGTACAACGGTGCCGTACCACCAGAGGGGTTGCCCAGTGGACAGTATGAATGTGCCATATACACGCCAGGGCACACAGGCGGCTAGATGTACGGGTATGGCAGCACCAGCAGGATCCTACAGTATGGTCACACACATACTTTTAGTGACTGATTTACAGAAGCCATCAATGGGCCTAGTCAGCAGTAGCGCAATGCCAAATTGCCCCAATGAGGGCAGCTCAGGCCCATGGCGTTCCCGAGCCAACGCCAAATTCCCCAGTCTCCTGTTCGTCCTACAATCGTGACAGCATTGGGGCTGCCTGTCCTTGGCACGCAGGGTTGGCAAGGTTGCGTGCAGCAGCAACGCCGGCATGCACGCCGCCTGAACCACCCACGCATGGATTACATTGACAGCGCTGCAGCAGCAGCAGCGCCACGCAATCTAGCCACCTGGAAAGGCCACACAGCCTGTCCAGCCAGCCTTCGGAGGGAGATCCGGGGTGAGCCAAGCCACACCAACACAGAATTGCCAGTCGTGCAGCTCTGCCCTGCTCTACTTGGTGCTGCGCACACTGCAGCACATGCACCTCACAGCAGCCTAGCCTGCAGATCAGCTGCAGGAGAGATGACCACATGACGCGTCGCCAGCCCGCCTGCTCACCGGCCCACCTGCGGGCGAACAGCAAAGTACTGACACTCGCAGCCGCACGTGGCGCATATCACAGGCGGCCGGACGGAGATGGCAGATACAAACCACGAGGGCCGGGCTGCCCTGTGTTGCTCCCGTCCAGAAAGCGAGCCCATGTACTCCAGACCTTGCCTCAGGCTGGATCATTCCAGAGCCCTCATGAAACGATCCAGCGTCAGCATCCGGGCGGCATAGACACACTGCCGCCCCGATGCTCCATGCTGCCGCCCATCACCCTGCCAGTGTCTCACCTGCGAGCCGCGCACAGTTCACGACTCTCCCGGATCAATTTTGGGTCTGGGAAAGCCCGACCTGCTGTCCGCGGCGCCGGGTTCGCGCTGCGACAATTGCGGCCAATGCATGTGCAGGTGTGTCCACAGGTGCACACCATGCACATCCTCACTGCTCTCACCTCAGGTGCTGCACTGAAGCACGGGGGCCCGCGGCAGGCGGCTTCAGGGCGGCTTCAGGCAGTCACTGGTCACCAGGCAGCAGGATCTTCCACAAGTCCACCTCGATGTCCTTCGATGCTTGCCTGCATGCATCCGCAACGGCTGATATCGATGCGCGGGACCGAGAGTGCGGCGTGCGAGGGCGTGTGCAAACAGCAGGGCATGCATGCGCGTGCAGATGCAGACAGCGCATACAAAAAGCCACTGGCGCAGCAGACCGCCGCAATCGGAAGCCGTGGCTGGGAACAGGCGCCCACACTGCATGCATTGCGGACGACACCCATGCGAAACCAGCATGCTGGACGCCGGACAGAGAGCGCGCATGGCATCGTTTGGCGCCACAACTAGCAGGGCCCGGACCCGTCACTGCTGAGCATGGGAAAAACAAGCGACCGGGTGAAGGGGTGGCTGGACCGCCAAGATCACGCGTTACGTGTCAGGACACCAAGTGTAGCGTCCCGTATAGTGGCCGCAGGAGTGACGGCCACAAAAACCAGGGGTCGCCCGCACCTGTGGTGCTTGTACGTCGCAGGCAGATCATACCGGAGCTCCGCGACCACCTCGGCTGACGCCGCCTGCAGCGATTCGAGGCAGAAGCGCTGGATGTGGTTCCTGGTGGCCCTCTTGTGCAGAGAGTACACCGCTCGAGCTGCCAGCTGCACAGCATGCATGAATGACAAACACTGTCAAGGAAAACCAACCCTGAATTATGGACAGTGCATTGCGCTGGAGACTAGGTGCGACAGAGGATCTGTGTGGGGGTCCTTGCGATCAGGGCCGGGGC
>JALKAD010000013.1:655119-671351 GCA_024500015.1 Ulva compressa | reverse complement strand
CCGAAGACCCCTTAGAGACACCGAAGGCCGTCTTGGACACCAAAAGCTTTGCAGACAAGTGCAAGTACCAGCGATTTGGTGACCAGGTGCACGGCTTTATGGCTGCTAGGGGTGACTACTCCAAACCAGAGGTCGCAGCCGCTGCTGGCAAGGGCATTGGGATCCTTGCGGACTTCTTTTCTTCATGCATGCCAGCCTGAGTATCAATAAAAGAGCTTACACGGACTCGCACCATCCTGGCAAATTGCGATAGTAAGTCTTGTATAATGACAATGTGTCCCCATGTTTGCCCTATGCAGCCACCAACATGAAAGCACGTGATTCCTGGAACGGTCGACGTCAGGAAGTAGGAATGTGTGCTACCTCCAACCAGGAAGCCAGTGTACAGCGTTTGTTGGTACTTTCGTGCTTGCTTTGCTGCCCTTCAGGCCCCCCCCCCAGTGAGTTCACTACCTCTCGCAACCCACGGCAAAGTACAGAGCGCACAGTGCACAAACGGACCCCGTACGGCGTGAGAAGATTTATCCGTGTCCAGATCGAATGCGGAAAATGTCGTTCCGTTGCCCAACTGTGTGCTGCGCTGTGCCACCTTTTCGCGTTCACCAAGCTTGTGGCCAAGGCGGTCCTGCGCATTGAATGCGGGCCGCACACGCTACCTGACCAGATAGAAATGAAAACACATATAGTTTGTTGCCGCTGCGACTGAGTCACAGGTCTCAAGTTCGGGCGTGACTGCATCAGCTACGTTTGTCGCAGGAATGGTGTCTTTGAAGCTGCGGAGAATGTGGGACGCGAATCAATTTCAGAAGCGCGCGAGCTAATATAAATTGAGGACATTTTTCCGTCTGTAAGAATAAATCTGTCTGCCAACTTGTAGCCTTTGAAATGATGTACGCGCGGCAAAATGAAGCTCGGCACGGACGTCCGCGGACAGGCTAATGAGGCTACAGGTGACTCTGGGGGGTGGCCTTAAGCAATGCATGCAAGTTTTACAGCTATCTGCCATACTACATGACTACCCCATACAAAAAATCGCACTTTTCCGGCCCGTCCTGATTTGCGGCCCCACACCGCCGCCCGCACATTTCTGGCGCGGCAGATAGTGCAATATGGGTCTTTTCTAGGGACGCATCAGGTTAGTTGTGCGGCCCAGCAATGCTGGACGCGTCTTAGAGCCTTTGAACTGGGCTCAGCGCGCACTGGGGCGCAGGCACAACCAGCACCGCACGGATCACGAAACCGAAAACGACCAACACACACACTAACGATATCATAATGTTATCCCAATTCGGGCCAGTGGTCACGCAATCGGCTGTATCTGACTCAGCGTGGGGAGAGCCAGCCAGCATGCGAGTATAGCTTCGGGTAAGCATATGACGGTCGTACGACGGACGTTTGGACGTTGATACATACTAAATAACTCACTGACTCTCTTACATAGGCTATCCGACTGTGATCGGGCGCAGGCATCCTTGTCCGTGGTGCTCGTTGTACTGGTAGACCACCTAGGTGCTTGCCAGCACCCGTGGCCTTCATTACAGCCAGTATGGCCCGCAACTACCTGAGGCATGCGGTCTCGGTTGCTGTGCGTTTTGTGATGATGCTGAAAGGCAGCTGCTGCTGAAAGAGCTGTGGGGTTTCTATGACCATGTCGTGCCTGGCCATCTAGTGGAGCAAGCACAGAGACTGATTGAACTGGGGCTGACCTCGGCACAATTGTCTAGCAGAAGCCTGGAGGCTGCCAACAGGCCAGCTAAGCGTACTCTTGCTCGCTTGCCTGGGGGGGGTTGGACAGCAGATAGCAACAAACCAGTCAAGCTGCTTTTAGTTCGTATGCACATGGAGACAAAGATAGGTAGGATGAAGCTTTATGAGTCCTTGCAGCTTGCATTTGACAGGCTGGATCGCGAAGAGGCTGCTGCCAACTAGTTGGTTCGTGTTCAGCCATTTTGTTCCTATCTATGACGTGCTGGTGCATAGAGGCAGCAAGACGAACAGAATTGATGTACTGATGTCAATTTCCACAAGTACATCAAGAGATATCACCTGGTCCTGGCCTGTTAATGCCTGATTCAGTGCAGTAAGGCATGTGCTTCCAAGCACGTTGCAGAGACAGCCAGGAGCCTTTATACTGCGATCAGTTGAGTCGTACAGGTACATGGATGCCTATGATATATTCTAAGTTGTTTCTGGGCCGTGCGTTCCCGTTCGCAGCGTCCAACCCGCTACCGCACACAATCGCATCACCGCTAGAGACAGCCTAAAAACGGCCACGCGAGCCCAAATCGTGACAAGAAATAACTCATATATATATAATACATGCACTGATGTGCATATTTGTGTCGATTGTTCGTTCCCTGGTGGATGGAGCGGTTCTTATCTGTGCGCCACCACCACACGCACTCAGCCACACATTGGCTGTCACCCAAGCCACGAGCGCGCAATGTTCTCTGCTTCGTCCCTAGAAAATGCCTTTTTTGATCTATTCCCAGACGGAGAAAGCGCGGGATTTAGTGGGGGCCGAGTTATCGGTTGGGCCGTTTTGGGGTGGTGAGGCGTCATGTAGTATGCCATGGCATGGCAGTGTTACACGGAGATGAACGCAAGAGCCCGGCAGCGAGGGCAACAGCAGGAAAGCAGACAGCACGGCAGTGTCATCAGCCTGTACATGCAACACACCAGCGTATCAGTAGCTGGTACTTTGAATAGCAAGCATGCCAGCAAGCCCGCTGTGGCAATGAACTGATGAAGGCAGACAGCACATGCGCACTTCGCTGCATATATCATCGGTGAACGAGGTCTGTTACTCCGGCCCACCTTGAGATCCAAAGGCTATGCCGTTGTAACTGTTTGACTCGGTCAAAGTACAGCGGCTGGGCTTTGGGCAAGCAGGTGGATCGGTGCCTTGGTCAAACAAGGAGAGTGACAGTGATTCACATTCCTGGCGGACGCCCATCTAATATCGGACCTGTCTCACGCACAGATGGTCTGGCCGTTCAGAAGTTGAAGTAACGGCCGCCTTCCTGGCGCGAGACCGGCACAGCCGCTCTGTTGACACACACCAGTGTGGTTGAAGACGATGGATACGATGAGTTCTAATTTCATGTTCCCGGCAAGGCCGACACGAGGGCAGGACTCGAATCCCACGTGTCCGGCTTTCTGAGCCATCATGCTCCCCCAGGACAGCTGTCGACAGCAGCAGCTTTGACATGGAGCATACCTCCACTGCGCCGCACCAGTGCATGGTTACACTGTGACCGCTCATGCAATACGTTCCGAAGAGTATGTACACCTGAACGTGTCACACCTGAAACACACGGCGGAGTGTGACACGCAGGGTGCAGAAACGGTTACGCAAGGAGCGCGCAACGGGACACCACCAGTACTTGCAGATACCGGTATGCGCTGTGGATGCAATACAAACAAATGATGTACGTGCGGCAGTATGTGAGTTTGGCGGATGAATAACAATGCTGCTTGCGGGTCAGACGTTGCGTCGTCACAGCCGCGTCGTCACAGCCCACAGTGCATGCGCAGGTACAACATGCGTTTGGTACCCGTGCGTGAGGTGCGTAGATCTACGCACAACTATGCAATCACACATCAACAGTCAAGGAAATATTCGTGCTACGTATGACGTTTGCGGGCTGGCATGCTGTGAAAAGGCGATGTTGCCTGGCCTGACTGCGACGCCAAAGCGCCGGGACACTATGCAGGCGCAGGAAAGCAGCAGGTAAATCACAAACAGCATCCATGAGTTGCTGCAGTAAGAGAAGACATCTCGATGTCTGAAATCGCACGTAGAGCAAGGTGCGCAGTGCTTGTGGCACGTTGATAGGCTTCGGCGCGCGGTAGGCGGCATCGCGCTGTAAATGCCGTGCACATGAGTACTGCGACGCATGAGGTGGGCCACAACGCACCAGATACGTAGTCAAGCTAAAATCGTAGTCGTTGAGTTTTTAGAACGGAAAGTGGCTACGTTTGTCAAACAGTGTCGGTGAAACGGACCCACAGGTGAAACTGCTGGATTGTACTCCTGCAGCTGGAAGCCCACTGCTACAGTGCAGAAACGTAGTACAAACAAGACGATTGCGTGACATTCCTGATCCCACCGACAATCATGTCATACGGCCGCATGCGGGCCAGGCCTCATGACGAAGCTTCGCGAAGCGAGCAACGTGCTCCGGACAGCGCGATGCCTGGAGCCTTGAGAGTCTTCCGGGAGCTCGCTGCGCACAATTTTGTCGTGACTGTGCATTCTTGCCCCACTCTACTGGCAGGTGACAAATGAGCATGCCTTGGGATAGCTGTATGTTTGCGTTGTGTGTCGGTTTTGAGCACCTCCGCGCCCCCCCAGCACATCGTAACGTTCCAGCGCTCGTTGGTCTGACTTCCCGAAGCGTCGCAGACCACTCACCGTGAGTCAAGATGTTGGCCTGTATATGATGCAAGGGGTGATGCGTATGCTGCGGTTTTAGCTGTGCCTGTGTGCAAGCATGGCTCTGAGCACTGTCCAAGAACTCGTCCCGGACGACGCGTATTTGTACAATGCACCATTCTTAGTCGTAAACCATAAAGTCAGGGATGTCGGCCTTGTGGGGTGGAAGAATAATCGATGGAGCCACCAAGACAAGACCCAGCATACCACAGCAGCTGCAAGCCATGAAACTGTGGGATATCACGCACCGCTTCCTGCGCAGCACTCGGCATGGAAGCAAGCTTTTGATCCAGCTAGTTGCAGGTATTATTTTTACAATACATCCGCAGGCACAACGTCATGGGAGGCACCCAGTGATCACTTCACTCCGGACGAAACTGTGAATTTCTACTTGCAGCAGGGCATAGCCACGCCGTGGGTACAGCCAGATAGGCCGCATACGACGGTTCGATTTCCAGCATCGTCGATTGCTGATGAAGGCACATTGCTTGGATGCAGCACACGGACGCATGGCGGAGAGTTGGATGATTTGGTACCAGCAAATGTCCGATTCTCACCAGATAAGAAAGGGGACTTGGCAAGAGATGTGGAGCGCTACTGGGTCCTTCGCTACAGCCTTTTCTCCAGATGGAGCAGGGGCGTTGTGCTCGATGAAAAGAGTTTGTTTGCTGTCACACCGGAAGTAATTGCCAAGCATCATGCCAGAATGCTCTGTGGAGCATCAGCAGTTCTGGATGCGTTCTGTGGCTGTGGTGGCAATACTATACATCTAGCATCCTGCTTTGAAACGGTGCGACGACACAGCACCTGCGTAGCCGAGCCCCCTGTGCAGCAAGATATACACATGCACATTTACATCGAGGGGTGCCGATCCAGAAGCATCATGCACATGTACAGCTAGTCTTTTGACTCACAACCACATGCTACGCAGTCACCCAGTGCATGCGGTACGGCCAGGCGATCGCCAGGCACGAAATGCACGCCTGTGAGCCGTGCGATGTTAAAGATTGTCTTTCTGATAATGAATCCCTTTCACCGTCGCCCCGCTGAATGCTGTAGAAGTGATTACTTTACCGGCTCTTCGCCCGTTTGTCAAAACGCGCAACAGCTGACTCTGCCAGCTTGTTGAGGTAGGTCATCCCACACAACCTGAGCCTAACACCACCATGTAACACACACACACACACACACACACACACACACACACACACACACACAGGTGTTGCTGAGTTGTGAGGTAGTGCGTCGGAGGTACCACTGGCATAACTAGCGCATAACGACACTCTAACCACACACGCACACAGGTGTGTCTGGAGAGGCAGCCGTGGCGGGCAGAGTCCGCCCGGTTGCTGAGTTGTGAGGTAGTGCGTTGGATGTGCTACTGGCATCATTAACACATAGCAATACCCTGTAACACACACATGTATATGTAGGTTTGCATAGCATCACCCTGTACCACACATGTATATGTTCGTTCCCCAACCCTGGGCTGTTTGCGATGTCACCATGCTTGTGCTTGACCTTATATGGAGAAGGCCCGCTGGTGTCGTGAACAGCACAACAGTCTGCTTTGTTTGTGCAGGTTATTGCGTGTGAGATTGACCAGGACCAGCTTGCCATGGCCAAGCGCAACTGTCAGGTGTATGGGGTCAACCATGGAGTCACGTGGATACATGGGGATGTGTTCACATCTCACATTGAGCCGGTTGATGTTGTGTTTTTGTCGCCTCCGTGGGGGGGCCCAGGTGCAGATGGGCATGCTGTATTTGATGCGACCATGCAAGTAGACAGCCTTGGCAGGTGTGAGGCACACATACACTGTGTCTCAAGTGTGCGCAGAGGTTATCATAACACTGCTGTGGCTCACAGCTTAATGGTTGTGCAGGAGCATCAAGGATTGCATCGAGCTCGCCTGTGCATGCTTGAGCCAAGACTCATTGGCCTTGACGCAGACTAATGCAGACACCCCAAACGTGGCTGTGTACCTGCCACGGAACACATCCATTGCATCGCTAGAAAAGTGTCTGGCTATACCAGGCTTTCAGGTGACTGCGTTGTGCTTAGAGCGCAATCTTCTCAATGAGAAGCTAAAGAGTGTCTCTCTCTACCTGCGCATATCATCACTGTAAATACATCAACTAGGCGACAGGCCGATCCATTTGTGCAATACTCTGTACCCACATCCTACCAGATTTCCGAAGTTCTTGTGACTGCACCTTATCTACTCAATCCCCAACTAGGGACTACACACACGCTGGCACAATCTGGGGGGTTGGTAATAGGCTAGTGCATGCATCACAATGACTGCCCCCCAATGCGGCAGTGGCCCCACAGCTGTATGTCAATTTCTAGGGCGATCGCCTGCAAGAGATCAGTACACGCCTGATGACACCTGCTGCACACGGTCCACAAGGCCCTGGAAGCGAATTTGTTCTGTACGCAGCAGCCATTGAAATACAATGCGAGAGTACAGATCTGCCTTCCGAATCCGATTTGCCACACCGACCAGGTGCAGATCTGCTCCATAAATGTTCCCATTGCCATCCAAGAAGAAGCCACCTGGCCCTATCTTCAACCTGAGCAGCATGCCGTCCTTAAGATTGTGCTGACACTGTTGCAGGACAGCTGTTGGCAGCTTCCCCAGCACCACTGGGTCTACTGCATCGCCTGTTACCAGCTCTCCATTCGCTCTATATGCCAGCACCTGCATGTGCGCAACATTCTTGTCCACGTACATGTACATGCACAATCGGAGCAATGGAAGATGCAGAAAACATTGGGAGGCTGAGTCTATTCGGCAGCAAGGACGAAACAGCGCGCACCGCGTGTTGCTCGGTCAGCACCGAGCCCGCGGGGTCTGTGTCTATGGGCCATCTACTGCAGCATGCATCCTTCCACCGCAGTGCAAACGGGCTGCTTGCAGCTCCACCAACAATGTAAGGCGACATGCTGTGTGAGAAGAGGAGCCCGTCCTTTGTGTACGGAGTCACATCGTGATACGCAGCTGCCAATCCTGCACCCCAGAGGCCTCTGCCAATCCACATACTCAGTCCATTCAGGGAGTTAGCAGCATCTGCCTGGTCATATACAGTACGCACCACTCTCATTGCACACGTGCATGTCACACATGCGGATGCGGAACCTGTGTCCAGGGAACGGTTCGTTGGCGGCCTCCATGGAATCGAACTGCGACCGCGCCCACGGCATGCGGCAGTCCACATCAGACGCACACAGGTGCACGCCGTTCCAGGCAAGCACGTCCACCACATAGTATGTGCTATCGGGTTCATGGAAGACTGCATCAAATATCGAGAAGGCTGCGCTACTCTGCTTCCTGCTATTAGCGGATCCATTCGGCAAGGCTGATGGGAAGATATGCAGCACCTGCCCGTTGTTCGTGCGTGACACGGTTCTGCCCCTGCATGCCGCAGCACTGCTTCCCTAAGTTACACGTGCTTTGTGGACCTGAGCACAATGATGCATACCAGCACGACAGGCAAGCAACAAGCAGCTGATGCGGACCAACTCTGATGACACTACTGCAAGTGGCAGCACAGGTTGCAAAGAAGCAGCAAACACCCTGAACGGCTTGAACAATCTGTTGAGGTTTCGTCGCGCACACATAGAGATGTTGCTTTGCGCATGGCCCCCAACATGAATGTGCTGACAATTACAGCCTGACCGGGCATGGCACCTCTCGCAACGTCTCCGAGCATCAGCGTTCATGCTGCCACGGCGCTCCATCAGAGGCAGCAGACGTTGCTCAAGAAATTGTGCACTGTTTTGGTGTCCGCTGGGTTGTAGAGGTATCACAGATCTGACCCCAACGATATCAACATCATCAGTGGTCTGCAGCCAAAGCGATGGCCAGTACACACGCTGTGGACGGGGCACACCTGCTGGCAATGAGTAAACAGCGTTTGCCTTCAGGACGTGCTAGCACACGCCAGCTAGGGCCCAGGTCCTGGGGCAGGCCAATCATCCACTCATACATCATGAGGAGGTTGGCATAATATTCCTTGGTGTATCGACGCTTGTTCTGCCTGGGCTTTGTGCCACTCGTAGCCTGGCCTGCCGAGCTGTGCTCTTCCAACTGCAGCGGTCAGGGCATGTCGTGTATGCTGTTGTGCAAGGTGCTTTCGAACATAAGCCTGCAACAGTGACCTGGGGACTATAGGCAAAGCCTTCACAAGCCTGCAACAGTGACCTGGGGACTATAGGCAAAGCCTTCACAAGCCTGCAACAGTGACCTGGGGACTATAGGCAAAGCCTTGTGGAGACAATGGGGGGCAGTGTCATATGCTCAGAAGCGCATGCGTAAACAAACGAACGAGCTTACCGCAGTTTCATCAGAAGCCTCCTCGTAGACAAATTTCCGGGCCCGATCCAGCGCTTCTTCTCGTAGGCGCTTGGAATTTGCCACAAAGGCGCGCCTGCGTCGTTCCTGGTGCTTCACAGCGCCGTAGAACTTAATGAGCCTCTCCGGTTCCTTGCTCATGTTCCGGAGGTCGTGAACGTTCACAGCATAGCGCACACGGCCACACACAGAGCAGCAAGCAGCACGCAAACGGCAGCGACAGGCAGTTCAAGCAGTGTCCGTAGGATATAGGATTGGCGCCTACACCGTCAATGACAGCCTCATGCGAATCCATATCATTCCCCGATAACAGGGTCAACAGCGTGGCAGAAGCCAGATTTATGCATGCTCGCTCAGCACCCCGTCCAGCCCGCAATACACCAGACCAGCATCAACGGTCACAGGAGATGACGCTAACACTACACGGATCGACAGTCGGAACAGTAGGGGACGACGATGACCATCGTGTCAAACAACGACTCACGCTCCTCACAATCCCTGCAGGGCCCTGGATAGTATCAAATCACACACTGCCTGAGCCGCCTCGCCATCATGCGCCTGCACGAATCATGCACAGCAGCATTCTGTAGAAGACCATGTGTATGGGCTGCAGGCAATGGTCACGATTGTTCGGAATGCAAAGCACACTGACTCCATGCTGGGAGTCCAGCCTACGTTATGCTGACGCTGCATCGGCACTACAGACACAGCAAGGACTACATGTAGCTACACTTCGAACCAGCACTGGCCAGCCTGGTTCCTCCCCTTGAGAACAACCGAGGACGAATTTTTTCCATTCAAGAGCTTTCGTGCCCTACTGTGCGCGCTTGCTGTACACAGCTTGATTCGAAGCGTGCTGCGGGAGACCAACTCACGAGCGGA
Source organism: Ulva compressa (assembly GCA_024500015.1). NCBI lineage: Eukaryota > Viridiplantae > Chlorophyta > Ulvophyceae > Ulvales > Ulvaceae > Ulva > Ulva compressa. The sequence goes on along the minus strand of JALKAD010000013.1, from coordinate 661,674 downwards.
CCTACACTGATCGCACGTCTTCCTTGCACCTCCCCGGATGACAAACTCACCATCGCTTATGTTCTCCTCGCATCAACAGTCGACACGTCGCCTGCTCCCTTGCGCGTACAAGTGCTACTCCACCGGTTGTAAGCGACGATCTGTGTCAACAAGATCAATTGCGACAGTACCAAAGTGGGAAACGCATTCTTGGGATTGGAGTCACGGGGGTAGCAGTCACAAGATTAACTACGCGGTGTGATCAACATCATCGGTTCTTGTCCGACCGAGGGACTGCCTCCACCCTCTGGCATCCACATCAAAGCGACATACATACTATGTCCGTGGAAGCAGAACAAGGAGATACATTGTAGAAGAATCAGCTAGGGCCGTTACTACTGATCAAATGCAGGTAGCTGGTTGCGGTTCTCCCATCATATTAGTGCATGGGTTTGGTGCCAGTTGTGGCCAATGGCGGAACAACATACCAGTGCTTGCCAAGACGCATCAGGAACGTACATCATGCCCGACTGCACGCCCGTGTGCTCGCAATGTGCTAACTTTGGCAAGAGCTCCACTGTTTTGCCAGCATTTGTCGTCAGTGGACCAGGTATGATCATATGTTTGTGCACATGTGCAGGTGTATGCGATTGATCTACTGGGATTTGGTGCGTCTGCAAAACCTGTAATGGATTATACTATTGAGCTCTGGGCAGAGCTCTTGGCAGACTTTGCAAAAGAGTTTGTTGATCAGCCATTCATTTTGGTGGGAAATAGCATTGGCAGCTTGATCAGTCTTCAGGCTGCTAGTAATAGATGTGATGAGTGCGATGTACCACAGCCTTGTGGGGTTGTGCTCATCAACTGTGCAGGTGTGCAAACAACCGATCTGTAGCGCAGCTTCATGCGCAATGCTTGGCGCCGGGCTGGGTCAGCACAATGTGATGGCACAAGCCAGGAGACAAAAACTTTTTCTATTATAAGCAGGAAAGCACTAACTGGTGCAAGGTAACACCAGATGTGCATGATACGCGGCACCGTGCCATTTGTCCTGCAGGTGGGATGAATAACAAAGCAAGGCTTGATGATTGGCGTATTCGACTGGTGTACCCGCTGTTTCTCCTAATAGATGTTGTCCTTAAAACTGAGATCGTCGCCGCTCGTCTCTTCAACTCCTTCAGAACTGCGGAGAACGTGCGACAAGTGTTGAAATCGGTCTACATAAACTCTAATGCTGTGAATGATGAACTTGTGGAGATAATCTGCAGGCCTTCTGACGACCCCAATGCACTAGCAGTGCTTGTTTCTGTTGTGACAGGCCCACCTGGACCAAAACCCGAAGATTTGATGCAGAAGCTAAACCTGCCGGTGCTTGTGCTTTGGGGTGACTCAGATGTTTTGACCCCTGTGGATGTGCGCTCTGACACACGGGTACTGCCAATATCATGTGGTGTGCAGCGCGTAGAAGTGGCAGTGCCGACATCGTCTGGCCATTCGTTGCAGGGACCTGTTGGGCGCTTTTTCAAGGACCTTCCAGTGACCAAATCAAATGTTATTTTTCAGCTACTGGAAAGCACTGGTCACTGTGCGTACACCCCTTGGTGAGGCAACCATTGGTCTGCTGCGGGGTTATTAGTTGTCACATTGATGTCTTATTTGCAGGTGCACAAGATGACAATCCTGAGGCTGTGCACAACCACTTGGTACCTTGGCTGGAGACAGTACAGAACATGTAACTTTATGAAAACACTGGTAATGTCAATGCAGGCTGATGTGTACCACGGCCACACTGTTCCGCAAGAAAACCCCGAATTGCGTATCCATATACATCCGCATCTCCATGCCAATGCAACAATGTGCAGCTTCCCCTCTGCAGGCTGAGGCAACACCGACCAGGCACAATCACCGTGACTTTCACTGAACGCGGCCAAGACGCCATGGCAAATAAACACAACAGTGCGTCCGGCTGTGCCTGCATACGCGGCGGACTGTGCAATGAGTGAAAGCTTCCCATCAGGCTGTACTGGATTATGAGCACAAACCAGCCAATCACACGCAGATTGAGTCATCACAGACGACACCACAACAGAAATATCATTACAATACAGACTCGGAAACTTGATAAAAACGCGAGAGAAGGAAGATCATGCATGCATGGCTGCAATTTGCTGCCTGCGCTGGTCTGCCTGACGCTCAATGATGGCCCACTCCTTTGCACGAAGCTGCTCCTTTGCTGCTTTTTTCTTCCGCTTCGCTATCAACTGTTGACGGCAGAATTCGTACAGATTGTCATCCAGATCCTGCAGAATCGATGATTTACTCTGACCTGCGTTCAAGTTGAAGAACCTCATGTGCAGCTGCCCCAAACATGCAAGCTCATGTCCATACCTGAAGCAGCTTCATTACATTGAGGGTCAACTGATGCACTGCCGAGTTCCAATGCCCGGCTGCATTTTCTTCCAAGGACTCTATTAACATTGGGAAAATATCCTTGCGATACTGTGATACTAGCTCAATGAAATACTCATTGTTCCAAATGAGCAGAGTCCGCTCAGCCACCTGTAACAGTACAGTTGTGGACAGACGCTTGCACAATAAGGCGGAGGAGTATAGCTGTAAAGTGACCTCGTCACTGCCATGAAAACCACACTGTTACAAGACAACGGATCCCACCTGAAAATGAGCGCTCTGTATGCTTTTTGCGATCTGCTTGAACAAAATGTCAAGCACATTCACAAACTCACCAACTTGAGTGAGCTCGAGAATTTCTTCGAGCTCGTTGACGAAGTAGACCTCCTTTGAGCTATTCGTCACTGGCCAGTAGCGGAGCAGTGCCCTGAGGATGGGCTCAGCAAGGGTCACGTCCTTCTCCACAAACTGACTCACACAGTATGCTAGCTGCTGCTGGTACGCCATCATGTTTTTGGGCTTGTGCAGGGGTAGCAATGCACGCTTGAGGAAGGTTTTGTGTTCATCTTTGAGTGGCAGCGCGAACCCGTTAATGATTGAGCCTAAAATCTCCAGAAGTTCCGCAATACCATTGTGCTGATCAGTCTCAAACACAAATGTATAGAATATGTTGTTGATTGCGCGGCGGATGAAGTGCCGATACACCATGAACTTCCCGTAGATGCGGTGCACAATGGCCTTCAGGTAGTCCCTCTCGCGCGGATCTTCGCAATCAAAGAGCTCGAGCAGACGTAAGATAAACCTTTGATCCACGAACTTCCTTGCGACCTTTGTGTCAGTCTCGTTGGAGACCACGTACCGCAGCAAAAACTCGTAGACGAGCTGCAGATGCGGCCAAGCTGGGTCTAGATAAGGCTCCACCTCGCCCTCTCCACCATCAAATGACGTATCGACGCTACGTTGGCATGGAGGGGGTAGAGTGCGGAACAGGTTCTTTGCCACCATAAAGATGACATCTTCCGCGATCTGCTCGTTGAATTTGCCTTGTCCGGCAGTCACGTAGTCCACCAGCTCACAGAGAGTGCGTCGCTTGGTCTCCTTTTGCTGCACGTCGGCTGTGGCTTCATTGAAGTTGAACGTGAACGAACAGAGATGAAGTTTTTGGACGAAGAGATTCTGCCGCTCCGTGACTTGCACATCTTTAAAGGCTGGCAATGGCTCTGAGTAATAAAGTTGCAGATTCTCCTGTGTCAGCTCTGGGATGGGAGGCTTCTTGTCCAGCGTACCGATGGGGCTGGTACGGGAGCCTCCTGCTCCGCTTCGCCCCCCAGATGGCTTTGTTCCAGTGGTAGGCTGGGGAGCAGTCCTGCCATCCTGATCATTACGCTTGTGTATACGATTTTTGAGAGTCTTTAGCATCATGTGCATGTCTCATGTAGAGAGCAACGGCTGTACGCGTCAGCCATCTGCGTAATTGGACTATGGCGCAATCCGCTGCTGCACCAAGCTGTGTTAATGGCCCTTGAATCGTTTTTTCCAAGTGCCAGATGCAGGTTGCGCGGTACAACTGGAGCCGGTATTGGTAGCCGCGTGAGTTCATGCATGCACATTTATCGGGTAGCCCAACATACCACTCAACGCTGACTGATCAGGACTAAGGCAGCCAACAATGTGTTGCCGGAAGTAATATTGAGATCGTGGCGAAATCTCCACTCATTACAATTAGGTCCTTGACTGTGAAAGCAGCTGTGGCAATCGGTTGTCAACGACGAAGCTTCGCGTGCGTGGTAGCCATTGCTTTAAGTAGCTGTGATCATGAGCTGTGTACGGATCTTGCGTGGAGCTCAAATCGCCGTTCGTCAGCTTCATACAAGTCCTGCTGCTGCGGGTGGTGGTGAGGTGCGGCCAGACACCCCCGAGACTCATAACTTTTGCACCTTTTGTCAGCTAATGCACTGTGGGCTGGGACGCGCGTCCCTCTGCGAGGCATTCGGGCCAGAAGTCCAGCCGATGGCCGCTTGTTCATACGTGTCTGTAACACGCTGCCTGCTGATGCAATGGGATGAACACAGCCGAAGCTGCAGTCAGTCTTTACAACGGGATTCCGTGTTTACAGTATGGATGGATGCACGCTAAGCAATTTGACTTCCCCAACGTACGCGTTCCCAATTACTACACTTCTTGCAAAGTATATTGGCAGCCATTCAAGCAGCAGCTGCTGCAGCCTAAACAGTAGCAATTTGCAGGAGAAGAATAGGGCATTAAAGTACGGTGGTGGAATGGTTGTCATGGTTGCTGCTGGGTTTGGCATCCCGTTCACGGCTGCTTGGTGGCAAATCAAGAAGGCATCTGGAAGCTGATCGGCTGACATCCAGCTTCATGGCCATCATATAAGGGTACCCAATCATGCCAAGTATTTATATGTTGTGATGCTTTGCTACGACAGTGTAAATCTGGTTGGCTTCACTCGCGATGGTGCGGTGAGATTTGTCCAATACGCTCAGCGTTGCTGGCATCTCTTTGCCTGCAGCGTGAACTGATTCCAGGAACTCTAGTATGTCCATGACTGTCTTGTCATTTAAGAACACAGTGTGCTTGGCAAGTCCATCAGCTATCGCCACAAAACAACGCTTTGCATAGAACCAAGTGTCTGTTTCCAGCTTCCTTTCCAAAGGCTGTAGAGACTTGATGACACGGGATATCCCGAATTCGTAGTTCTGCTTTGCGCAGTAAAGTGTACCAATCACCAAGTTGATGATGCACGAATGCAACACCTGTGCAAGTCGCTTGAGTCAGTCCAACAACTGGATATACATGGTGAATAGAAAAAGTCATATGAGCAAATGCGCCCGAACTTTTCGTACTTGTTTGTTGGTATCCTGCTCCTGGCATCGCTCTTCTTCTTCTTCTACTTGCTTCATCAGCTCTTCTGCCTCGCGATTCTTCTCGTCCATAATGTATGACACACATAGATTAGCAACAACCATTGCTGTAGTGCTCAGCAGTGTTCCTTCCTCCTTGTGCCGGTGCAGAATTGGATGATAAAAATCGATCGCCTTCTGAAAATTGCTTCGAGTGGATTCATCACCTTTTCCTACTGGCACATCCTGCATAACGGGTGCATGCATTCCTGTGTGACACTCCACAGACCAAATCAGGCAGCTGTCGTTTGTACAGCATGAATATCTCACCATCATGAAGTGTGTATGAGCCATATTTAGTTTCCATGCTTGATGTTCACCAGCGAACTCCTTGCTCTGCAGAAGAACAGCCTGCGCATTGCTGTATTGGCCAATCTCCCAGAACATATGAGCTTCAGCCATGAGCACAGGGATGTACTTTTGCAATTCTGCATCATACTCCTGCATTTTTTGTGGAAGCAAAGCTGGACTGGAGACCCTTGCATCCTGCACCGGCTCCCTGACGTACATCTTCTCGTTAATGCAAATGGTGCAGTCCACATACAAAATTCAGAACGCACCTGGACCAGTTTGCTTAGCAGTCGAAGCTTCTCCACATATTGCCTTGCGATCCTTTCAAACTGCTGAAATGCGTCACTTGGGGAGCTCTGCCTCATGGTCATGGCATCGATGAACATGAGGAGATCACGTGGGAGATACTGCTGCACGTAGTCTGGATACTGTGCAATAGTGTCAGCGGCAAAGTCAAGCAGATTGTGCGGCGGCTTCATGTACAATAGCAGCAAATTAGCAAATGCCTCATGAGGAAACGGCGGGTTGCCGATTAGGAAGTTCATTGTTCGAAACCCTTCTTCAGGATCAGCGGAAAAGGTCACCAGGGCCTTGTTGTGCAGCGTGCAAGGGTCCAGCTCCTGTACCTCACGCGGCGGCATGTCGACCAAGGCTTCAGCTGCTCCGTCCTCATTCCCCAATTGATACTCTATTGCACACTTGAGATTGAATGCTTCCACCAAGGCAGAGTCTTGCAGAGCCTGCGAATTGCCAACAGAATGCACCCGTTGACCATCACACTGTGAACCTACACTGAGTTCAGGATGTCGTTTAACGCCCTGCACTTCACCTTCCGACTTGTCCATCATGTTCCTGCTGATGCAAAGTCCCATGTGCTGACCAACATCGTAGTACAAAATGGCGTACACCTGTTCTATGACTGTTGCCAGGCATTTGAGTGCCTGAACAAGATCCT
>JALKAD010000013.1:641759-655019 GCA_024500015.1 Ulva compressa | reverse complement strand
GCTGCTTGAAATGACACAGGGCTATACTGTATTGCAGGTGTGGCAAATGGCCAATCACGTCCACTGCAGCCTCAAACTTCTTGCATGCCTTCCTGTATGCGTGAGTGAAGGTGGCTGCCATATCCAGCATTCCATTGCGAGCCATTACACAACAGCGCGTACATGTACGATCCCTCCATGTAGAGAATACATCCTTCGTTTCGCAGAACCTCTGCAGTTCTCGATTTGCAGCCCCGCAAAATGCGCTTGCATTCCGGTATTTGCTCTGATGCATAAGCAATTGCTAACTTCAGCTGCATTACCTGTTCATCGAAGCCGTTGACAACATCGGCGACCCTGCTAGCCTCCACAAGATCTCCCATTTTGAAGAGAGTTTGTGCATGGTAAAGCCTGTACTCAGGATGCTCGCCATGATATCGAACCAAAGCCTCGTACGCCTGACACGCGGATTCATAGTGCCCGTAATGATAGTAACAGTAGCCAAGCAGTGACAAGGCTGCACGATTGCTGGGCAGAATCTGCACATCCTCGGCAGTCACAGTATGTTTCACCCTGCTTCATTCGCAAGCTCTGCAAGCATGCTCGACCTCAGACCTCCAGCACGGTTTCCAGGCATCCCATTGCCTCAGAGAAACGACCGTCTTTGATAAGAGAGTAAACAGTGCTAGTATACTGACCGTCCATCATGGTAACCATTGTGTTGCGGTTCCCAATCTCCTTTAACACATTACGTTCGGCATCAGGGCACAGTCAGTGCAAGTTGAAGCCCGCACCGCAACACGCTAACGTTACAGCGGACGAATGATCACAGGCGGCGCCGCGGATGGGTGAAGGCGCCGAGCGCTTGCGGGGCACAATTGTGCACGTAGTGCACAACTCCGCGGCAATCTGTACAATGCATGTGCAGCTTGGCGCCCGCGGCGCGCCCACACGCGACTTATCGGTAGGCTAGCAGTGCAAGCGCGCCCATGCATGGCCATGTAGCGCTGCGCACAGATCTGTACAGAGCGCCCAGACGCGCAGCTTACACGTGAGCCGGCCAACGTGGTAGGGGCACGTCGGGTTTCCTACCTGCACTCACGCCGTCAGTGGTACCTGCATGCTGACCTCGCTATGTCGACTCACCTGGAAATCCAGGTGTGGAACCATAGGCTCCTCGGGGGAAACCGCTACACCGCAACGCCCCGCAGCCGCGCTGTTCGGGACTAACCTTCTAGAAGGTTCTGCACGTGTGCGTGGCAGCTCGGGGCTCCCGGCTGTGCATGCTCTCGTGATCGAGGAGCAGTGCAACGCGAGGCTCGGGACCTGCTCAGTCGGGAGCCCCAGCTACAGGGGCCCTAACCCCCCACGGGTGGAAGCACACTACCTGGCCCCAGGTAGTTGGCGGGCGGGGAAAATCCACCGGAAATGCCAGTTGTCACCGAGGTCAGATGGTGGCCGTCTGCTGGAGTGCAGGATGTAAATGCGACAGACCAGCGTGCAGGCAGTGTGTCTCTGTACTCGCTGTGCACGCAGCTGTCTCTGTACTCGCTGTGCGCGCAGGTCAGGTAGAGTGCATGCATGTGTGTGTGACATGGCATGTTCGTGACTTCAGGAAACCCATGCATTACTTGCTGTAATACGATCCATCTCAGGCAACGGGAGTCTGTCTGGTTGTGGCCTAGTCGCAATCTAGCTGCAACCAACTTCACCAGTTTCGTGTCGATGTGACAGGTGCTCTCTTGCCAGATTGGGGATATCATTATCAAGACGACAGGGCTGATGCAATGTTAACCGGGTACCCGGGTACCATTCACCGTTCACATGGCTGGGTCTTTTTGGGGCCCGGGCGAGGCGAAACATTCACTAATTCCGCTTTTTTGAAGGGTCAAAGGGGTGCCAGGCCCGTTGCGACTCAACAAATTCCAAGACAAGCCGTGGTCACGAGATCAGGTTTTCGCGCAGTCGCGGCGCTCGCACAGGCCGCTCACATGTAGTGGTGGAACAGTCAGATAGATTGGTGAAATGGTCTTAAACAGTTTTGAGCCGCAGCGTCCGCGTATGATTGTGTTGGCCCAAGTTGCACAGGTGCTCGCGCAGCTTCTGCAATGGACTCGAGTCTGGGCGGTGTATCAGCCTTTGCCGTCCTGTGATGTGGGTACTGAATGCGTAATTACCCAAAATGCAAAAGTAGACGGTATACAACTTCCTTCTGTCTGCCATTGGTGCTCCTGCTAGCCATGGCATGTGCTTGTCAGCCAACCACAGCGTGATTGTGCTCATTCTAAGAGAGCAGCTTCCGACTCACAGCTATCTAGCTTGCATGTGCATTATCTGCCGCAGCTGCGCGCAGACCCCCTACATGGCAATGTTGCTGTGACAGACTACACTGACACCCCTAATTAGGGGCCTAATTACTTCCACACAATAGCCATGCATTGTGCCGACACAGTTCTGGGCCAGCATTTCTGATGCTGGCATTGGATTACCACGCCACACCGATGCGGTACAGTTGCAGGGGCACGAAATACTAACACATTGTATCACATTGTCAAAAGACAGACGCTGAACACACATAAGTGGGCTGTTCGTTTACCTCGAAATTGGGTTTCATGAAACGTGGACACAACGCGGACATAACCCACTCCAGTAGCTGGGTCTCCAAAAATTGAGCTTTGCATGTGGTTCATGAATCATGATCTTTGTATTGTATACCTCTCAAAGTCTCATATTGTCTACCGCTAACCTAGTTCAATGCATGGCAAGTTTCACACCAGTGTACAGGACGCAGAGAGTTTCTAGCTGCGAATATAAGCGTATTTGCAAGATTAAGGACGCAGACTATGTGCCACAGCCACAACTTCCATGGGTGTCCATAGTACTCATCTCCATTGCTGCTTCCGCCCCCATTACCCCCACCACCACATCCACCAAACCCACCATGTAGCCCACCATCCCCACCTGCTCCACTACCAGCGAGGCCGTGCCACAAGGCATCACCGTTCCAGGAAGGAAATCCTGGTGCACTCTGGCGTCTTCTGCGGACTGCGCCTTTTGAGCTTATCCGTGTTGGGCCGGAGACTCGGCGACTTTTACATTCATTGTCCACAACAGTGGGAGGAGGTGGCACTCCACAGAATGGAGCAAGGGTAGCGGAGCAGTGTGCTGCAGCTGCAGTGCAGGCACTTGAAGGCTGAGGAATGTGTAGGACTGGCATTTGACAGCCGGCGTCACCGATCGTTGTAATCAGCCACAGCTATTATGGAGATGGTCTGAGAATGCTCGGATGGGTAGTTTTCGTCAGAGTTGAGCGACTTTCCGGAACCAGGACGTGAACCGGGACCTGGACACAACCCGGGGTCGACAAAGGCGAAGCATTCGACTCGCAGCCCGTACGAAGCTGTTTACTCCATATTAGAGGGCCCAGATACTTTTGCGCTTCTACAAAGCTAGGTCTGCTTCGGAACGCACGATTTGATGTATGATGCGATCAATTCCGCATGTATACCGGATGCGCTAGGTAACGTTCAGCGCGAATGCATGTCGCACTGTCAGCTGACAAACGCTCGGACACTACGTTCAGCGAACGTGATACTCGCAATGATCAATGACCCGCAATGACCTGAACGTCCAGCCTCAGACTTCCAGCGATCCAAGTGTGCATGAGATGATACAAGATGATTAACCGTTATCATACCCGTTAGCCTCACTGCACTATGGGTGTTCGTATGTCGGACACTTGATGTACAGCTGCGTTGATGCGATTGTGCTGAAGCGCGCAGTTAACCCCTCAGCCACGCGTGGTCACAATCGATCAATCGCGATTATACTCGCACGACGGCGAAAACCGGACGTAGCTACGCGCGGTGGTCTGCAGAAATACGAGCATGGCGTATCAGGAGGTCCGTGAGAACATTTTCCACTTGAATGCAGATCATCCTCCTCATCATCTTTCGTGGTGATTCAGCATTGCCATTTCCGTGCTGATAATGGAACAAATTCTTACATTTCACCGCACTGCGCATGCTCATGCGCATCAAGGCGACTATAACGATGCCATTGAATACCTAAAGCATGCAATTATCGAGCTGAAAAGGTGCGTGGTTGTTCATTGCTGTATGCGCGTGAATGATAACCCGCCCAAGTCAGCTCCTGAGCATCAACCATCAACAAGAGGATTAAACTCAGATGCGATTTTGAAGGTTTAAACTTGGAGGAACCGCGATCTCAGATCCTTATCAGCAGGGCCAACTGAGGCACCTTCAGGAAACGTTCGCAAGTGAAATCAAACAATTAGAACAGTACATGGACGCACTGCATACGTTGGAGCAAGTGACGTTTGCATCACGCCAGGACACGTCGCATGTTGCTGAACAGCCGTGGAGCGCCAGAGACCATGTGTCCAAACCTGTCACTCCGACACGAGAACTCCCACTCAACCCGCCAGCAGTACAAAGTGCTCTCCCTTCACGGAATTCGGCCGGACCTGCAAGACCCGGACGAGCTGCCAAGCCGCCATTCTCCGCAAGGGGGGGCGCAAAGCAATCGGCGGGCCCAAGCGCCCCAGCCAAAGTGAACGGTAATCGTGCCAACCACAAGGTCAAGGCATCAGCGAAAAACGCAGAACCTTGGGAGTCCTGGGAGGGTCAAGATAAGGAGCTTGCATCCAACTTGTCGAATGATATTATGGATTCATCTCCCGGCGTTAAATGGGATGACATCGCTGGGCTGCATGATGCAAAGCGCATTCTACAGGCATGCTCAGCACAGCATGCATGTTGCTGTGACAATGGGATGCAACTAGACACTGCAGATGCAACAAATACCACGCTTTCAGGAGGCCATGGTGCTCCCTCTACTACGACCAGAGCTGTTCGTTGGTATCCGAAAACCTGTCAAAGGCGTATTACTGTTTGGACCGCCAGGAACGGGTAAGACACTGCTAGCGCGGGCTTTGGCCACCGAGTGTGACACAACATTCTTCACCGTCTCGTCGTCCACATTGGCATCAAAGTGGCGTGGTGAGTCTGAAAGAATGGTGCGAGTGATGTTTACCATGGCTTACAGCAAGGCCCCCGCAACAATCTTCATTGATGAAGTGGATGCTCTATGTTCATCGCGCGGAGGCGGTGATAATGAGGCCTCCAGACGTGTGAAGACCGAAATGCTTGTCCAGGTTTGTACATGCTCATTGGTAACGTAGTAAAGGGGTGTCTTTATGTATCAGGTGTCGATGAGCCAGAACACTAGTTGAACAACATGCTGGCAAGGGTGGGTATAATCAGCACGCCCAAGGGTCAACACACATGCCTCGCAGGGCTCGCACTTGGATCGCACAACTTTAAGCAGTGCTGTCAAATGCATCATGACTTTAAGGTAGCCGTCGTACACATGGTGGCAAACATGATTATTGTCGTAGTTGTCATGGTTCGTTTTGAGTTGACAGGCCCACTGACATATATGTAGATCAATGGCATACAAAGCGGGGCAGCAGATGGTGGCAGGGTGATGGTCATGGGCGCAACAAATTTCCCATGGGACTTGGATGAAGCTCTGCGGCGGAGGTTGGAAAAGAGAATTTACATTCCACTACCAGCTGCACCAGAACGCAAACAACTACTACGGATCAACCTCAGGGTGCTTGCTCACGCCTAAACATCATCCTATGTTGTGACAAATCTGTTTTATGGCAGCTGGTTCAGAATTCCTTGTACAGGGTGTGGATATTGCGGACGACTGCGACTTTGACAAGCTCGCGGATATGGGCGAAGGGTATTCGGGCGACGACATCACAAACGTCTGCAGAGAAGCAGCTATGAATGGTCTCCGACGCATCATTGATGGTAAAGACATGTCACAAATAAAGGCAATGGACCAAGGGGCCATTCAAGAACCTGTTCGCATGGAAGACTTCCTCCAGGCATTTGAGAAGATCAGACCATCAGTGGGCAAGGATGAGATAGTGAAGCATGAACAGTGGAGAGATGAGTATGGCAGCACGTAGTCATTCAGCTACGGTCTTCCAGCACTAGTTCATGTGTCCCCCACGTTGCTTCCTGCTGGTTTCTAACATTTCAGCTATGGTACTCCCATTTGAATGCTTGGACTTGAGTATGTATGGCACTCCCAAAACTACTGAAGATCCCAGAAGCGCCACCAACACCACCATAAAGAAGTTCACAGAAGGGTCTGCCTCACGCACTGGTTGGTTGTAGATGGATCTGCAACGAGCTCAGCAGCTCAGCACAAAACTCATGGAGACCTGCTCAGTGAGAATGCATATATTCATGCGCAACACATGCATCAGGGTCACCAGACAGCACCTCAGCACGATGTCAGCATCCTCATCCGTGAGAACAGGCTGATTTATCCTGACTGTCGTGTTGGTCTTTGGCCTTTTGAGCTCTTTACCATCTGCGCACTTGACATCAACCTTGACAGGGGTGTAGGTTGCGTTCTGTATCACCACGAATAAGTCTCAGTTTGATCCAGAAATCCACTGTCTAAGCAAGTATTTTGAGTACATGCATGCGCAGTGAGCACAATTGCGCCGCAGGCGCACCGCTGGGCTGACAGCAGGATCAGCAATTACGTGCCATGCAGAGGAATTAAGAAAGTTTGGCCGCTTTTCCATGGGCCTGCTAGCACCGTACATCAGTGCAGGGCTCTGCATACAGGCGAGTGCTGTCAGTGACAGCGCTGCATCAAACCGCGAACATGGCATGACAGTAAAGCAGACAAATGGTAACTGCTTCGCCAACGATCATATGGAGCACTTCCACGCCAGTGCTCATATCAACCTGAACCCTCATGGAGTCGCCATGTGGAATGCACAGTAGTGCTTGCGATGTAGATAGCATCGTGCTTGAAGCCTTTGACAAAACTCTCATAAATGGTCGTACAAAATATTTCATCACACATACTCTTCACAGGGCAGTGCTTGTGTTAAAGGGCTCACCGTCTCCACGACAACTTCCGGTGCCGTCAGGTCCCAATCTTGGAACACATGCGAATACCACAGGACGAGGGTGTCTGCAACAGAATGAAACTTTTCAATTTGTAACGTATAAATCTGTCTAGAACTCTTCCTATGATCAAATGGGGAACTGATGGCACACCATTCTTGGTTTTGCCCTCCCTCTTGTACATAGGGAAGCCCGCGAAGCACCCACTGATCTTGTATATTCCATCGACTCCGCCTGGAATCTTTCCTTTGCGTTCCTTGTCAACTCCCGATATCTTAAGATCACATGCTTCATCTGCAGCGCTGCATGCCTTTGCAGAGCCCGTGGGAATGTCACACAACAAACTACAGCCATCATGCTCTTCCGGGCGACTGCCGTCATGCTATTGTCAGGGCAAACACATCTTACTGATAGGAGTGGTACATCAATTGACTGTGTGCACAGAAGTGCTAGCAAGAGCAGCTTGCAGGTTTCACCAGGGTCACACACACCTTGTAAAGTGAACTCTCCAGTCGCATCCTCCTGGCAGTCCGTTTTCGGCATTTCTAGACCAAAGTAGTCATACCCATATGCGTGTGCGTCGAAGCCATACACGTCGTAATAGTTGTCATATTCATTGCTGAAATAGAAGTAGTTGTCATCGCTGTCTCCATATCCATTGAAATCGTATGCTCCGTACCTTCGCAAACAGACAATTACATCACATTCACCAGCTTGCCTGTCGTAGTTGGACAAGACATGATACGTTTGCGCGTTCATGTTTCGGAAACGGCTCAGCTGCTCCACGCGTGCAGGCGAGTGACATACCCGAACGCATCGTCCAGCATGTCCGACCCTTCGTTCATGTACAGGCTGCTGTAGTACTCGCTTAAGTCATAAAGATCGTCGTAATTGCGTGGATCGTAGTCCGCGAACGTACGTCTCAGGCAGGACAGTAGGAGAACAAGCACAAAAGACCGAGACGGGCGCATGTTTACGTTCACGAATTGCTGTGATCCTGAAGAGGTTTCAGTGTAGTTCTCGTGCGCTAGCTAGTACCAGAAGAAGTCGTGCTGGCTGGCATCAGAGGCGTGGTCCAAGCTTATTGTCTACCAGATGTGCGAAACGAAGTCCTGGCAGGATCCGACGGTCACAACTGCATCTGCGCGGCGACTTGGCAAGAAGACGACCCTATCTCTGTCAACGCGCCATTTCCCGTGTAGGACGGGCTGATACGCCAAATAACCAGGCCGTGAACGAACGGTTGAGGTACGGGCCAGATCGAGCCGCAAACAACTGAGTTGCAACTCCCAACCTTGCAGAAGTCGCCCTCGTGTGTCTACTTCTAGCACCCATAAAGTTTCAAATGCCTGTGACCTGGCTCCGCAGCGCGCGTACGATCGTATGCAACACCCTGCTTGTCGCATGCATGCACCTGCATGCCGTCTTACACCGCGGCGCCGCTCCACGAACGCGTCGACTCTCGCGGTTGTGCTTACCGCGGACGTCGCACAGCGCACCGCAGAACCGTCTTGTCAAAGATCCTGGAGATAGCTTTTCAGACCATGGTCCTGGCTGATCATGCGCTTTCGTGACCCGCATGGCGGCTTGTATTGCTGGTGGAACAAAGCTCGTGCGTGCGATCGACCGCGATTCGACCTTGCTGCTCGGCTTGTCTTCGGGAGAAACGCGCTTAGATTTGAATAATATATTGATCATGCCGTCCACTTGTCCATTTATTCCGGCGAATGCCTGCTTTCAAAAGGACCGATCACGCCCTGCGTTGCCCCGATACCAGCACTACTGATCTCTGCTACGAGTATACCGACGTGCACGAGCACAGAGAAACACGTGACGAATTTATGAATGGTCGGTGTATGGTGCGTCTGGTAGCAAAACTTGGGAACCAACCATCACAGCAGGTTTATAAACTGCGCCTACAGCCAGGGCTGCGCGCCTGCCCCGCGCAGCCAACGTCATCGGCTGCCGTCAGGACCGTGAAGCAGTCAGAGAGGGTTGACATGTCCCTGGTGATGGCTAGGCAGCCTGCGGACGAGATGATGAGCATTGCTCCAATGTGCGCCTCTGACAGCCATGGCTGTGCTTGTCCCGTCTGCAGGCAGATCAGCGTTGCCCTCGTTTGCAGTTGACTTGGTGTCGTGGATCGCAGCCTGTCCTTAGTCTACTCAACTCATGAGCTGATGCATGCGCTTATGTGCTGAACTTGTGTAGGATGGATTACACTGACCTGCATTTTCGGCAGCTGGCACGGCTGCTCAGTCAGCGCACGTGGCTTTGGACTGAGATGGTGGTTGACAATACCATTATCCATACAGAGCAGCTCGATAAGTTTCTCTGGTTTCCGCAAGAGCAACACCCAATTGTCCTCCAGCTTGGAGGCTCAAATCCGTCATCACTCCGGAAAGCGGCTGAGAAGGCCGCTGCATACGGTTACGACGAGGTATGCATGCCACATCGCCTGCAAATCGATAGCATGAGCTCTGCGACTAATGTCAAGAGCCATAGCTGTCCTGGTGGCCATCCTGCTTAACACCCGTGTCCCTGTTTAGCACTTGCGTGTGCAGATCAACCTCAACTGTGGCTGCCCCTCCGACCGTGTTGCGGGTGCTGGGTGCTTTGGTGCGTCCATGATGCTGCAGCCGGCGCTGGTGGCAGACTGCTGCAAGGTGCGCGTGCGCTTGCAGTGTGGTGGAACGCATCGTGTGCTGCAGCCGCCTCACACAGTCGCCTGTGCCTTGAGATTCTGAGTAATCCAATGGCACAGCGCAGGCCATCTCAGAGGGAGCCCCTGGAGTTCCAGTGTCCGTCAAATGCCGGATTGGTGTAGACGAAGTCGATGACTATGGGTCACTATACACTTTCATCAGCACGGTGGCTGGTGCATCGCCAGTGACTCACTTTATCATCCATGCACGAAAGTGCTTGCTCAAAGGGCTCAGCCCGCACCAGAACCGAACGGTTCCGCCACTCAGGTGTGTGGCCGTGGGCACATCCTAGACCGCGAGGGGCGTCTGGCCCAACCCATTCGTGTTTGCATACATGGTACCCATATGGGCTGCTTACAGGTATGGCTGGGTGTACGCCCTCAAGAGGGACTTCCCCCACCTCGACTTTTCACTAAACGGCGGCATCCAGTCAATCGAGGAGGTGCGCGAAATCCTGGCTCACGGCGAAGGAGGAAATCAGGTGCATGGCGTCATGATCGGCCGCGCGGCATACAATATGCCGTGGAATGTGCTCGCCTGCGCAGACACACAAGTATTTGGGTGTGAGAGTGACCCGGCAATCAGCCGGAGGCAGGTGTGTCCAGGCTGGGGGGCGCTTTGCGACCGCTGGCTCCGTCATCTTTCTTGCATCAGTAGCGCAGCACAGCAGGTGCTACCAGGTGCAGCCCATGGCCATGCATGGGTGGCCGTCGAAGCGTTCATGCATCTGCACACTGTTGCCGCTAGGTGGAGCAGGCATGGCTATGTAGGGTGTGGCTGTTATGGGAAGCAGTGCTTGCCATGTGCAGGTGATTCAAGATTACTGCCGGTACGCTGATGCGATGATTGGGCGCTGGTCGATCAAGGATGACGGGTACCAGACTCCCAGCGTGCGGCTGCTGCTCAAGCCGCTATACAACCTGTTTCATGGCGAGCGTGGCGGGCGCAGGTGGAAGGCCGCAATGGACGAGACGCTTCGCAGCAACCGCAGCATCAGCACACTGTCAGAGCTGGTCAGCTGTACGCTCCACCATGTGGACCCAGGGGCGCTGGATGTAGGCCCATGCACAGTTGAGAGCACATTCAAGCCGTTCACTGCGGAGCAGACCGGCGATTGGCCGCCCTGCGACGTGCCTGTTGTGAAAGCAGATGCGCCGGAGCTGGTCGCAGCCGAGGCGTAGAGCTGAGCAGCTGTGGTCTGGCCATCGACCGCTGTGGCGCTGGCAGACCTTGTGGGTGGCCGAGTCATATACCGCAGCTGGCTGCGGTCAGGTCGTATTTTTAGCACCCTGCCGAGCTGGCATGTTGGGTGCTCAATTTGGTTGAGGTGCTCAGCTGGCTGGACAGGAAGCAGGTCCTTCGTCCTTCGTGGAGTTGCTTGACATGGGCTTGGTGTAATTCTTAGTTACCTTTCGTATATCAAACATGCAATTATGCATGCTGATGGCGTAGTGCTCTGCTTGATCAGGGCTGTGCAGCCCGTGCGTAACCTGGGGACATGCAAGACAGGTGTTACACGCATGCATGCATATGCATCGAATGGGTGCCGCATGCCGTGTCCACGCGTGGCTTTTGCCTCGATGTACATGTAGCTTCTAGGCAACTCAGTGAACAAACCTATACCTGCGTTTGAGACTGCGTCACTCAGACGACGATTTCCCTGCGTGCGTGACAAAATTCTGGAGGTATTTCTCAAGCCTGCTGTTGATTCATGATAAGTTCGCACATTTTCGTGATCTGCGTCCAATATCCGGAAACACATGGAGTGCTGCGAAGAGACGGACTGCTTCAGTCAGGTTTTCAGGGAGCTCACCGATGAAGAAATTTTAGCTCTTGACTTCGATCCTGACTTCGACCAGTTCCTGGTGGACTTGCAGCGCCAGGTTTGGCACCACGAAGCTGCGAAATGGTCGAACGTAGTGAGCGCTCAAAGCTGGTGGTAACCGCATAAGCATTGCAGGGGGAGGTGCCTGGTTTGAGTCTTGAAAATATTTGCGATGACGCAGCAGCGGACGACTCGATTCCAATGGTTGCCGAAGGCAGCACTGGCGAGAACAGGTCAGATAGCTTTCCTAGATCTCCCCCGGAGAGTATAGACAATGATAGCTGCCATGTCGCTGGGAGCGCTGCTTGTCAATGGAATGGGCATGCTTGGTCCTTCGAGGGGGAAGGTCAGAGAGTTGAAACACAGCAAGAAAGCTCATTGCGTCCATTCCATAAGGTATGCAGTCGCAGAGGCCAGAATTACGCAACCCATGCCTGCCTGCACGTCTGATTTGTCTTCCTCCAGCCGGATTTGCCGCTGCGGAAGCATGCGAACCAGCCGGCAGGCGAAGCGTCTTTGCCTCAGGATTGGGCTTTCTACAGGACTCGGTTGAAGAGATGCGATCGCAGCGAGTCAAAGAACGAAACCGCCTTTACGCGGCACGTACGCGGCAGCGGAAGAACAGAATGATGCAGGACTTGAGGCAGCGATGCCAAGACTTAGAAGCAGAGAATTACGAACTGCGAGCCCGCGTGGCGGACCTTGAAGCGCGACTCGCTTCAACGCACGAGGGCGATAGTCCTGTCTTGCGAGACTGTCAGAAATGTGATGTTCCTTGTGCTTGTTCTCCACAGACGTCCGACGGGTCAGGCGCATCCATGCGCGCGAAGATGACCACTCGCCCGCCCGCTCCGAGCAGCAGTGCTCTACATCTCCACAGAGGGCTGCACACGCACACAAAAGCTGCGAATAAATTGAGGTTTACAGCGGCCGCGGCATCGCGACGAGGTCAAGCCGATGCGAAGCCCTCCCCGGCAGTGGGTGGTGGCAGTCATGATACACGGTTACAAGCACCATGCCATAGCTGTGGAGTGATAGGTCAGAGCAGTGACCAGCCCACATGGTCCCCGGCTTCCAGAGCTGCCTCAGCAGTATGTGAATCAAGTGCGAAGGTCTCAGTGAACGGCACACAACGTAAGCGCAGTCCCATGGACTCGGATGCGTATGCAGGGCCACCGCCAAAGAATCGTATGTCTCGTTGGCATACTGTATTCTCTATGAACTTACACCATTCTTCTTCAGGATCAGCTTAACGTTGGGGCACTGATGCTGCAGGTAGATTCGCTACGCTCGTCGCTCCGGGACGGCTTCCAGTTCAAGGAATGGTTACACCTGCCATGATGTTGCTGGTCGTCCTATCTTGTCTCGTGCTCATTGCCATTCCAGCCATCAATGTGCTGATTCCAGCCCAGCCGCGCCACGAAAGTTGGAGCAGCACAGAGGGCCTGGCTCGGCAGATCAGTGTGGACGACCACATGCATGGCCGAGCTTTGCTCTCTGCTGCCTCGGCACTTCAAGAGAGGTCCCCCGCGTCAGCCCTAGCCACTCTGGGTGACGCAAGGGTCATGCCATATGTTCCAACCTGGCAAGAGAGCCACGACAGTGACAGCGATCCATGGACGGCTTCTTCGGACGAGGCAGAGCAAATCCTCGAGTCTGCAGCCTTTGTCTGCAACCACACAGCATGTGTTGCCATTCCCGTAGATGGAGCCTGGGCAGATGTCGTCCCACTGCAGCCTCTGGAGGTCCGGCCAGAGCAGCCAGGGGATCGGGACACGCTCGATGA
>JALKAD010000013.1:603102-618693 GCA_024500015.1 Ulva compressa | reverse complement strand
GGTGCCACCCGCCCCCACCATGCGCACCAGGCACGACAGCCATCCTTTCGCATCAAAGTACAGCTGATAAGCTACAGCAAGCACACAGCACATCAATGTGATTTTGATCATAGCCCAGCGAACATGGATCGCACGCTGATTCTTAGCGTGCATTCGTGCAGCAGCGTGAGGTGATCGTCAAGCAGCGTGTCGCGCTGAACGTCGAGTGGACTAGCACTCTGTCTGACATATGTCGGTTGCTGGGCATCGAAAATCGAGCAGCGATCTCGTGCACTCTCCTCCAGCATGCAAGCACTCCGCTCGAGCAGTCCCTGGAATGGACGGAGCTCTCGAGCACCGTGCAAGAATTAGACACACAGTGCACACTACTCCTATATTGTATATGTTCCGTTCTGCTATTCAGGGTGAGCTCAGCTCAGCACTGTGTGGCACTAGTGCCTAGTGCTTCCGAATGTAGACCTTCCTGCACTGTAGCTAGCAGCTCTGACGGTGAGCAGGCAGGCCCTATACGGGCGAAGCTTGAAGTTGTCAGATGAAGAAACTGCTGGCTAGCTGAAGCCAGAGACGGCAAAAGGAGCACTCGCAAATGAGCTGTGCTGCCACCTACAGCTGGAAGGCGCTGGCTTTCTGGCCTCAGATAACAGTGCATCCAAACAGAAGCTTTTTCTTACTCTCAACAACGTGCTGTTCGCTGTGAGGCCTCATGAGGCCCGGCCTGTGTCGTCAGGTGCACGCCGACGCAGGCAGTGCCACAGTATGTTGCAGCACACATGGACAAAGTTATGCCACCAGCCATCACGAATGCACATCTGGTGAAATACAAAAAAGTGCTGCATGATGAAGCAGGACCATAATTGCTGTGTAGCGGTTCCTGCTTCGTTTGCCCAGTAAATGTTTCGACGTTTTCCAGAGGGTCCAATAAAAGCAAACTGCATAATCACATCCATGCAGCCAACATCCATCGGTTACATACGATATCTCATTATTCGGTCACCGTCTTTGACAAAATCTCTTGGACATTTTCAGAGAGATCTTCGTGGGCCAAGATGCGTTTCAACTGCTTTTGAATGAGGGCCTGACGCATCTGGTCCAGCTGCTGGCATGCTGTGAAAGCACTGGCAATCCGAGCTGCGACCTGGTGATTCACCGAGTCGACCTTGATCACCATATCCGCAATGAACTCATATCCACTGCCATCAGCTGCATGGAAGTTGGTGGCGCTGCGAGACATGCCCAGCAAGAGCGAGTAGCAGCAGTTCGGGTTGGTGATCTTGAATGCAGGGTGGGAGGTGAGCTCATTGACTCGAGCCAGGTTCCCAGGCACCCCAGACATTGCATGCATGGTGAGCCACTTGAGCACGACAAGCTCCTCTCCTTGCCACTTCTCATAGAACTTCTCCAGCATTTCTGTGCGCTGTGGGCAGTCCTTGTCAAGGACGGCCGAGATGGCTGCTGTGCTGTCTGTCATGTTGTCAGCTGCGTTGAACCGCTCAAGAGCATCTGCCAGGAAGCGCTCCTCATCAGTTGCACACAGCAGCGCAAGAGCTGTGTTCTTGAATGCGCGCTTTGCAACAGCTGCCGGCTGTACGGAGAACGGCTCCCCTGCGGGCGTGTCGTTGTCCTTCAAGACCTGCATGCCAGCCCCAGTGGCACGCCTGAATGTATCCACTTGCTGAATCACCTCCTCACGCGGGCGAGCGATTCCAGATTCAGCGAGGGCACTTGCACAAAATGCACTCTTCCCACCAGCCTTACCATATCGGACAGCACAGGTTGTAGTGCTGCTCACACCCCAGCCCCACGGCAACTCGGCTGTTCAGAACGCACATCAGCCTCATCTACCTTCGTGCTCCAACAATGTGAGTGCGTAAGGCATGATGAGGCTTGCTTAGTCACCCACACACAGGGGTACTGATGTGCCAGATTGGTCCGACTTGGGAAATCAAGAGGACAAGGCAGTGGGCAATACCTGGAGAAGCTCTGGCATGAGCTGCTGTGCGATGGAGCGGCGCACATAGCCCCGCACGCCGTGCACTACCACAGGGTCTGCCTCTGGGATGCTCTGCACAAGCTCGCTCTGGCTTGGAAGCGCCAAGGTCATCGCAGCCAGCGAGCCATCAATGCTACTGTCAGTCAAGATGCTTCTGTACGCATCAATGAGGCGCTCTGATACGCCCCCCGCTGCCGCAAGTGTGCTGTCCAGGTCTCCGTTTGAGGCCCCAGCTGACATGGCGGCATCGTACAGCGACAGGAGCAGGCCACGTCCCAGCCGCTGCGCAGCGTCCCACCTGTACATAGCGAATGCAATCATGAGACTCCATCGGTAGCGTTACCCAGGGAGTGCGGTGCAATTGGCGCTTTTTCCCTCGCTGGCTGGCGGAAAATGGACCCAGCCGGGTTCTACTGGTGCAGCACACTGCATCACACATGCAGCCAATGGCATATGTCCTGCGCTGCAAAGGAGCACGATGGGCGCTGCGGAACAGCAGGACGTACTTGTTGAATGCATCCGTGTCGTTGGCCATGATGAACGTGAGGTCCTCGTCCGTCTGCCCGTCGACAATCATGATCACAGGCGCACTGAAGTTGCGCAGCAGTGACGGCACAGGCTGCGCAGAGACGCCGGAGAGCACAAACGTGCTGGTCTCCTCGTCTGCCAGCAGCACCGCGCCCTTGTCGTCACCGTGCCGCGCAAACTTGCCCTGGTTCACGGTGAACGGCAGCTCGGACCCGTCGGGGCCCAGGAGGCCGACGCCAATGGGGATGAGCAGCGGCACCTTGTCGGGCTGACCCTTGGTGGGCGGCGTGACCTGGCGGGCGGTGATGGTGTATGTCTGCGCGGACGCGTCGTACACGGTTGACACGGACAGCTGCGGCGTGCCGGCCTGGCCATACCAGCGGCTGAGGGCGGAGAGATCAGCGTTGTTGGCGTCGGCCATGGCAGCGAGGAAGTCGTCGCACGTCACGGCGCTGCCGTCGTGGCGCTTGAAGTACAGGTCCATGCCCTTGCGGAAGCCGTCGCGGCCCAGGATGGTCTCGTACATGCGGATCACCTCGCAGCCCTGAACCCCTGTTGCTGTCAGCGTGGGCACTGGGCAGCCGCCACACAGCGGGGCAAACACAGGCAGACTGTGCACGTGTGCACAGCGGCCGCGCACCAACGGTTGGAGTCATGCTGATCGCTGGCGGTGTGGCGCATGTATTTGCGCACAGCCAAGTCCACAGGTCGTGTGATGGATTGATGACACGAAGGGCAGCAGAACAGAACAGCAAAAGAGTGGACGCATGCAGTGCTCTGCCAGGCTGGCATGTGCTGCCACATGGACCGCTCTGGCCACGGCCACAATGGTCTGCGGTGCCCAGCCACCCTCCTCAACAGCTGCTGCCCTGCAGTCGATGGTCCGGACAAGGCTTGCCATGGACCATGCACCCACACGGTAGCGCAGCGAGCGCCTCGACAACGCCCCCCCACACAACCAGCCGCAATACCACAGGCTGTGCTCTGCACCAGTGTATGTTGATACACAGATGTGTGAAAATTTGCCGCCAGTGTGTGTCGACACACAGCTGTGTAAACATCTGAGGACTGCACCACGAGAAGAACAGATCGGCTAAGACTAGTGATGCCGGAGGTCTCAGCCCACGGTGCAGCAGCAAATGCCAGCTGGCAGGGAACTCCCACTGCTGCCTAACATGGCACAAAAATACTATGCCACAACATACGTTTTGACCTATAGCCAGCCAGAATGAGCCAGCATCGCCACAGGGGGATATGCCTTTGTAATCCTGAAGCCTGTGGTGATGCTAGTACGCTCCATCCATGCTGCTTGGCCCCGCAATGCAACCATTGCACAAAGGGGTGGTTCACACCTTCTCATAAACCGTGACGGTATAGAAGTTGTCCATCTTGACATACTCATCCGGGCGGATCGGGTGAGCCATGGGACCAGCATCTTGCGCAAACTGGGCGGTCCGCATGATGGTCACGTCCTGAATGCGCTTCACAGCGCGGGATGTCATGTCTGACGTGAACTCAGAGTCACGATACACTGTGAGGCCCTCCTTGAGAGTCAGCTGGAACCAGTCGCGGCATGTCACACGGTTGCCTGCACTCCAATGCAGCCACGTCAGCCCCTCTCGATGCCTGCGCCTCATTTGCGCCGAGGTTTCGACTCGATCGGCGGTCGCAATGTGCTGTCGTGCCCGAAGCTTCACAGCCCCACCTGCTAGTCGGAAGGCTCGACGGCAAGGCTCGTGCTGGCATGGCAAGGCTAGAGTCACAAAGAGCTATACGTGCACAAACACCTATCAGGGGTGATCACTGCTGTGCGACACTACAACAAGCTTGTGTGCGCACCAGTCCAGTTGTGGAAGTACTCGTGGCCAATGACGCCCTGAATACGATCGAAGTCACCGTCTGTTGCTGTCTCTGGCGACGCCAACACAAGGCGAGAGTTAAAGATGTTCAGTGACTTGTTTTCCATGGCACCCATGGAGAAGTCAGATACTGAGACAACATTGAACAGGGACAAGTCATACTCCAGGCCATAACGCTCCTCGTCCCACCTGCAAAACAGATACACACGCTACGACTGAGTCCTGCTGCCACAATTTTGTGCCATTCACGTCCGCTACACGTGACCAATTGTGCTGACCGGTGTTGTGCTCGGCGCACAGGTGACTGTGATCGCGAAAACACACTCTTTGCGCGTGGCCAAGGCCTCGGGCGCTCCTGACAGGTGATTTTGAAACGACAAAGCATGAAGGCGTGGGCATACTTCATGGACTGCTTCAATGATGACATGGCCCACTGCACTTTGTCAATATCCTTGTGCTCGGTGTAGAAGCGCAGGGCGACCTCCCTGCCGGATGCAGTGATGAATGTGTCTTCAGCCATGGCCAGGTTGCCTGCAACTAGGGCAAAGAGGTAGCAGGGCTTTGGGTATGGGTCCTCCCAGGTCGTGAAGTGCCGGCCCTCTGGGAGGTCGCCGCTATCAGTCAGGTTGCCATTCGAAAGCAGTACAGGGTACTTTTCTTTGTCCGCGGTGACACGGACAGTGTACTTAGACATGACATCAGGGCGGTCATAGAAAAAGGTGATGCCACGGAAACCCTCTGCTTCACACTGCACAGCGGTCCAGGGTGAGTGGCTGCACCTGCCATTTGCGAAGGCATGCCAACAACCACGAATCATACCTGAGTACAGAAATTTCCACTGGACTTGTAGAGGCCCTCTAGCAGAGTGTTCTCCTGGGGCTTGAGGACGGTCACAATCTTGAGCTCGAAGTCGCTCTGAGGACAGCTGTTTAAAGTGAGCATTTTTGGAGTCTGTTCATACGTAGAGGGATCCACTGCGCTGCCGTTGATTTCCACTGACTCTAGTGTAACGTCATCACGGCCATTTAGGCACATAGGCTGCGCGATACCTGCAAGCTGCCACGTTCTACTGGCTGGTGAGACCAAACGCCAGACGGCGAGTATGTCGCGGAAACAGCAGCTCGCGCACCTTCATGATTGAGTTTGACTTGTGATGTCGCAGTCACGCGGGCAGACTCTTCAGTCAAGGCGAAATCAAGATTGATCGAGTCGATCAGGTACGGAGTTGGAGTGTAGTCCTTCCTGTACTTCGTCACTGGCGCTTCCGCGGTCATGACTTCTGTGGCTGCCTACATCATGAGGTAACTTCATTGAGAATATTTCAGCTCCGCACTTCGACAAACAGGCGGTAGTCTGGCTGAACCACGCGCATAAATACGCTTCCAGCGCGCGTTCCGATCCAACAATTATTTAAAGCGCATATTACATATCAAAATTAATCTTTCCATCACAAATGTAAGCAAGTCCCGTACTGAGAAGGCTCGAACAGTCCGTTGCAGTGTTGATGGCCGGGTACGCGCTGCCTGAATCGGGAGATCTGCAAAAGGAAGAGCATACACTTTAAGTACCATTAATAGAGTTGATGTGCAACCAGTAGTTGCTGTGATCGTGGTGCAGCCTGAGCGACCAAGACGGAGGCACGCATGGCCACTGTTGGGGACCGCGCGCCGCGGTCACCTGACAGAGTCAGAGAAGCGATGAAAGATCATACAGCAGCATTCGGGGGCCATGTATGTCTTGAACACTGTATGATGTTGCTACGGCGTGCACCTGACGACCACGTGAATGAATTCAGAATGCGCATTGTGTGTTTCGCTGTCTACAGACGAGCAAAGTGAGAGTCTAGGCAGAGCTGGGATCTCCCAGCGGGACACGATCCGAATATGACTCCCTGTGCTATCCCCACGACCTTCCAATCGCGCTGTGGCGAGGCAAGCACAGCACACATGGGGTGTGGGCGTGACAGCCACAGGCACATTGCGGTGGTCAAGTTGCGCTATCGCTAGGCGTTTTAGTGAGAAGCACTATTAGATTTGGCGTAATGCATCACCTGTATGTGGACTTGGCGCTCCGTGTGCTACAAGCATTCATACAAAACGCCAAGCAGCCCATCAATGCCGACTCGCCCTGCTGGGACTCGTCTTGTACATGTCACGCAGCCGACGAATTATTTGAAAATTTGATACATGTACAAAATGATGCAAGGTCATAAGATGATCCACGGTCAATGCACATCTGCTACAACAATTTGCCACATTCATCAGGTAACAGAGGAGATCGCACAGTGACCCTTATCCTGCACCCGGACAGCGCGCTGCGAAGCGGTATGTGAGCAGCTGAGGGCAGAAACCGATTGCCTCAGCATTCCAATGCGCGAGCAAAGTGAGTACATGCTGCCTGCCATGTCCCAGAACGAGGTGAAACGCAGCACGCACACGCGTTGTAAATCGGCCAGACACGCTGAAGTGAAAGCCAACTAACGATTTGGTGCAGAATCGCAGAGCCTCAAGACACTTACGCGGCGACAGTACTTCGCTCTGTTCGCGCGGGATGCAGGTTTTTGCGCTGTCGCCCCATTGTCGTGACGTGTGGTGTCTTGAGCGCACCTGGAATGGGTGGGCACTAGCACTTGGTCGTACATGATATTACGGCAAACCAAACAGACAAAGCAACGCAGGCGACTACATCTTCATGAAAGTTAATATGGCTTACTTGCACACGTGTTTGGTTGTTGATCTGCCCTGTAGTGATCAAAGGGCAGCCAATGCTGTGTGGCCTGGTCACCGCTAGATGACGGCATTTCTGGTCATTCATGTGTAATTTCAACAAATGAGCCCTGCGAAGCCTTGGCTGCTACAATCAAGTTGCTCATCGGTGGCACGCCCAGTTGTGTCTAGGCATGTGCGCCTGAAGGGTACAACGTGCGCAGCTGCAGATCCCGTAAGGAGCAGCGTCGACGAACTAGCAGCACTAAAACGAGAAAATGAGCAGCTTAGAGTTCGTATCAGGCAGATTCGTGCGAGGGCGCCCGGTAAACATTCTTCTGGCATCCAGACACTGGCACCGACCGGGCTGTGCAATTATTTGGCTGCGCTGCACATGCAGGAGATGCAAACGAGCGTAATAATCAGAACTATGTTGAAGACGTTGTCATCGACCCCCCGAGCAACGGTGTCGAAGCCGTGTCTGAGGCGAGGGCTCCACCTCAGCACCCGCCTCCTCCAAAAAGCGAACTGCGAACGACCAATGCTGGCATGCAGCGGCCGGTAGAACCTCGCGAAAGTGATGAAGACATGTCCAAAGACGCCTTGGTAACCCCGCGAACAATCGGTAGCGTGCCAGATGATCGAGATGGGGACGCCCAGCCTGGTCCAAATGCACCCAAGGGAACGGTCACACAAGAGGCGCAGCGCGCACCGAAGCGTCCGACTGTGCAAAGTGCAGAACGACTTGGCATGTACCAGGAGCCTTCTAGCTCATTTCCAGCCTCCTTGCCGTCTGACTCAGCAGATGCAGTTGGTCCTACTCCCAATCTGATGATAGACACGGAAGGGTTGCAACGGCGTGTGCCCAACAGCGCAGTCGATCTTGTAGACGAGATGGAAGAGGCTGACTTGAAGAATCCGAGTGATGCACTGCTGGTGCGAGCTCGGATGTAGCCTTGTAGGCAAACTCTGTTTTAACATGCTTGCACGTTCCCGACACATCACCACTGGGCGCACATTGCAGGCTCTCCGTGAGACTGTCCAGCGTATGGGCGAAGAGGAGGCGTTTGTGTCTGCACTTCCGCCAGTGCGGACGATTGACGTCAGCAGCCTTGCCAGAACGCAGCAGAACATTGTGTTTGTGGCAGCAGAGGCTGCCCCATACAGTAAAACTGGTGGCCTGGGCGACGTGGTGGGCAGCCTGACCATCGCCCTCGCAGAGCGCGGCCACAGGGTCATGGTGGTAGTCCCCCGGTACCAGACCTGCGCGCGGGATCGCTTCCTGCTGCGCGGCCTCCATGACACAGCCACGTGGCTGCGCCTGGACCTCGGCAATGGGGAGCACTGGGTTAACTTTCACCACGAGGCGCGCAAGGGTGTGGACTGGGTGTTTGTCGAGCATGTGTCGTTTGAGCGCGATGGTGGCCTCTATGGCAACTCAAATGGCATCTATGCCGACAATCTCTTCCGGTGCGCCCCCCGGGAGCCTTCACACGTGGCAGCAGCACCGGATCACACCATCGACGTCCACGGCGCTGCGCCATGGGGTCGCCGTGCCCATGCAGCATTTGATCCGCTGCACCGGCTGCAGTGCTCCCCCGTTTGCATGCGGATCGGCATTCAGCGAGTGCATGTTGGCCGCACGTATGACCAGAGGGCGGGCGTGGCAGCGCAGACTGCTCGTCCCACCGAAATGTGCCATCTGCATGTGCGCTGAATGTGCTGGCATTGTGTGCGCGAACTTCCCTTGCCGGCTGGCCTGTCCAACAGCCTGCATCTGCGGCTATCGCAATGGGCGTGTCGACTGTGTCACAAGGCATGGATGCCCAGGCAGCTGTAGTGCTGGGTCTGTGACATGTGCATGCGCTGTGGGTGTGTCCTGACCGAGGCAAACAGCAGCGATAACAAAGGACACGTGCCCTGAACCTCGCGCAGTTTGGTACCAGCCTCGGCGGCTACGAGTGCGTTGCATTAGTGCAGGTCGCTCTACCAGGCAGCTCCGGCCCTGACAATATGCACTGCTTGCATGCAGGTATGCGCTGCTGAGCCTGGCGGCGTGCGAGGCGGCGCTGCAGCTGCAGCTGCCGCAGTACGCACGCGTGCACGAGCACTGGGTGGAGTTGCAGGAGCGCACGGGCGTGACTGTGCCGGCAGGGCCATACTCCGAGGTACTGGCTGAGGGCAAGGCCACAGCGTACGGGGAGGACATCGTGTTTGTTGCCAACGACTGGCACGCTGGTGCGCCCTCCCCGTGCTGCTCCCAAGCAGCCGGCGTGCGCGGGCAGCACAGACAATGGCATGCGCAGTAGGCATCTGCGTGGGGAGTGCCTGCGGCAGGACGTGAGGCAGGCTTGCGTTGTGTGCAGGGCTGGTGCCGCTGTATGTGCGGCACAAGTACCAAGCAAATAACGTATTCACCAACGCGACCTCGGTCCTGGCTGTGCACAACCTCGCGCACCAGGGCACCGCCCTCGCGCCGGAGTTCCCGCTGTTTAACCTGCCGGCACACGCATACCAGGAGATGGAGTGGATCTATGAGGAGCCGGACGGTCGACGCACGCCGGTGCGCTGCGGCCTGCAGCACTAGCTGCCACGTGCACCGGATGCATATACCTGCTGTGCACAGTTTTCTGCTGCGCATTGCAAGTACATGCCACCGAAGGTCACTGTGCTATGCTGTGCACTGCCTGAACACACACACCTGGCCGCATGCTGATTCTCCTGTGCCTGGGTGCATATGCGAATGCTGCCCGGATTTGCGTCTGTGTACTGCCACATTGGGTCTCATCCGTGCGCATCTGCGCAGGTTGTGAACATCATGAAGGGCGCGATCCTGACGGCCGGCAGCATCGTGACTGTCAGCGAATCCTACGCATGGGAGATCACACGGCCGGCACACGGCGTCGGCCTGCAGACGATCCTGGAGGCGCGCGCCGGCGACCTCATCGGCATAGTGAATGGCATGGACACCGCGACGTGGGACCCCGCCGACGACCCACACCTCCCCACGCACTACTCAGTGTCCAACCTTGCCGGCAAGGCGGCCTGCAAGCGTGAGCTGCGGCGCGAGCTCGGCCTGCCGGAGGCGGAGTACGGCGTGGACGTGCCGCTGCTCGCCTTCATCGGCCGCCTCGACCCGCAGAAGGGCTCCGACATCATCCTCAGCGCCCTCTCTGGCCTCCTCTCCCTTGACTGCCAGGTGCGCCTGCCGACCTGCTCGAATTTCTCGCTGACAGCCCGTTTGTGCCACAAGTGGTGCCCGCTGGGACGCCCGCAGTGCTGCAGGGGCGGGACAACTGGGCGATGTCTGTGCGTAGCAGCATCGCGCAGCCAGTGGCGGCGCAGATGAATGACAGCAGGGGCGTGTGCAGGTGGTGATGCTGGGGAGCGGACACCCGCACCTTGAGCACGCGATGGTCGAGGCCGAGCGCGACCACCCCGACTTTTTCCGGGGCATCGTCAAGTTCTCCGAACCGCTCGCGCACCAGATCCTCGCCGCCGCTGACATCCTGCTCATGCCCAGCCGCTTCGAGCCGTGTGGCCTCAACCAGATGCATGCCATGCGCTACGGCACCGTGCCTGTGGCGCACGCCACCGGCGGCCTGCAGGACACGATCCTCGACGTGAGTCCGTTTGCGGAGGGGGACCTCGCGTACGGCAACGGCTGGACGTTCACGCCGGCGTCGGACAGGGCCCTAGTGGGCGCCGTCAAGTCGGCGGTGGAGGTGTACCGTGGACAGCCGGCGCGCTGGCGCAACATCCAGCAGACTGGCATGACGGCGGACTGGGGCTGGGGGCGTGCCGCTGAGCTGTACGAGTCCGTGATCTTGTGTACGCTGGCGGCGCAGGCGAGTGCTGAAGAGGCGGCGGGCGGGGTGCCGGCGCGCACCCGCACGCCGTAGGCTAGGTTAGGGAGGGGGCGGGCTCACCCCATCTGTGGCATTGAGCGCCACATGTGTGAACTTGCCAGCAATTGCCAGCATGGTATGCCGCGTCTCCGGCGTCGGGCGACCAGGACCATGTAGACGTTTAGATGTGTTTGCGTGCATGCGCGCCTTTGCACAAACAGATGTAAACGACGGCCGTCCTCGTCAACGTTCACGTGCAAAGGATGTACTACTTGCATGCAAGACATCAACGTGAATCAGCATCAGCGATCAATTGCTTTTCCTGGTGCAGCCGCACTCCTGCCTCATGTTTCATTTGCCAGAACATGCATCAGACGTGTAATAGGCAGTTCTCGGTGCTGCAACTGTGACAACCGCATTTTAGAATGTTGCTGTGGGGATGTATCTCGGAATACACTCCATCGGATGTGCATGTTCAAACCTCATTGGTCACTGTCTCCTCATTTGATCAGCAGTCTTGCTATCGGGGAATGAATGAATGCATCCCTGAAGCTTGAGACTGAGTAATCATAAGGCTACCGCTGTGGACTGCAAACTGGAGAGATACGTTACAGATGTATGCTCCACAAGGTGGTAGAACACACAGGTACGATTCATGGACTGGATTCATGGACTGCAAACTGGCAGATGAGCACTAACTTTTTGAAACCAGTTGACGCGCTTTCGTGCATCGTCAAACTTGCTTAATTGTAAAAGGCTGCTGTAGAAGGATTTACAAGGGCCAACATACATGTATGTATGCCTCAGCGTGCCTTTCAAGGAGACAGGACTAACACTGTCCCGCTATGTCAGTGAATGCATAACCTAATGCATGGACCACTGCCCCTCGGGGATATAATCGCTGCCGTACCGAGATCTTCCCAAGCTGTGATGTAAATTGTCACTGCTGTCGCTCGGAATAACTCAAGTTGACCTGCTGTCGCATATGCCGGTGCGGCTAGCTTGTTCGATGCTAGCGCAAACAGTGATGGATTTTTTAGTGGGCTTTCACCTTACACCCAGATGCTACAGCAGACATTTCTGTTTACACTCATCTACTGAAGGGCGCGCTGATGCCTTCGGCCAGCACATGGGTGCGTGGGCAGGGCAGCACAACCGAGCGTGCGTTACTTGCCATCATGAATTGAGAATGGGTCCAAATTTGCAGCACCTGTCCCAGTTGGATTCGGTCACACTAGCTGACGATTTTGTTGTGCTGCAGAGACTGCGACAACAAACGCGACAAAGCCTGAACCTGCACCTACTGGTGCGCGATTCCAGGCACAGCAATTCTCGCCGCAGCATGCGCCAAAGAAGCGGAGAATCGCAGCATCTGGTACCTGGAAACCTGGAACCAGCCAGGCATTGCCAATCAAGCGCGTAAGGCCTGCACACGCGGACGCTAAGAAGACTAGGGGCAGTAATGCCCACCCGCCACGCACGTCGGCGAAATGCAACAAAGACGCCGAGGCAGAGAAAATCAAGAAGCAGATACAACAAAAGCTTGAAGAGATGGAAGCAATCAAGAGACGGCGACGGCATCTCGAAGCGCAGCAGGTGTTGAAAGCTGCCAGTGCCCTGCAAAAAGAGCAGGAAGAACTGAAACACGCTCGGGAGGAGGCGGCGTCTATAGCAGAAGCCATGGAAGTCTCTGGTGCGGGTCATATCCATGCTTGCCGTGGGCCAACTGTGCGTGCTTCGCCATGCTTTGGGACGGTGTGTGCGTCTGCAGAGAAGCTGCGGAAGCGGAGGCAGCAGTTTGAGGTGGAGCATGAAGAGGAATTGCGCGTCGAAAAGGAGAAAAGGGCATCTAGAGCAAAGCAAATTGAGACTGAGGTAGAGCAGCGCAAGCTCATTTCGCATGTGCTGAAGCAACATTCATCACACTATGATGTACTCCTGGTGGGCATTCCCTCCACCAGCCCGCAATATCTGCAGTTTACGATGTTTTCTTGCCTGGCTGAACATCTAGTGAACTGCAGATTCCGGAGACTTCTTCATCAGGTGACATCAGCAAAGCATGGAAACGGTTGTCAAAGATGGTACACCCTGACAGGTGCAAGTTGGCTAGAGCTGATGAAGCATTCATCAAGATAAAGGCATCAGTCGATGCACTACAGAGCACTACGGCATAGGAGGGGATTCGATTGTATGGCATCTGTCAGTAACATGAATATTGAATTCACAGTAAATCAAATCCAAATGGATGAGGACATGAGTGTAATTTCAGTCTGCTCGGTCACATGGCACTCTGAATCCATGATGCACTTATCTCAGATCAATCCATAAGCCTGGTGCGGTTCCAAAACCATCTCAAACAGGTCAGAAATCCAGCCATGCTGCAATCCATGGCCGAGAATCGAATGAAAGGCTCTACAGATGCATATGGCCACTCCAACGAGCTCAACCATGCCTGTGCATATATGGCCACTTTCACCTACGCCACTGCCCGTGCATCACGCCAGCAACGAGAAGACATCGCCATTCACGTAGTCGTTTTCCAGCATGGACACCAGGAACCACGAGTCCCGGAAACCTTGCAACACAGAGCTTGCCGCGGAGCCCTCCTCCAGTGTCGCCTGCCACATGCACCATAGGTCAAACGCCTCCCCGGCCCACGCCTTGAAGCCGTCAGCGCATGCAACCAGCGGCTGCTTGATCTCTGATGCCGCAAATGCTCCCCATGCGACCGCCGTCGTGGCCTCGCAGTCGCTGAAGAAGTTGCCACTGGCGTCTGTGGCCATGTAGGACAGCGTGCTGCGCGTCTGTGCCGCCTCTGCCAGTGCCTTGAAAGCGTTCGCACTGCAGAAGAACTCCACATAGCCCTTCTGGTAAACGTAGCCCCCTGCCGGACCCCACCCTTGGGTCACGTCCGCCGACTCAGCCGCATTGACCTGCATCGCGTGCCCACCTCAAACAGCCAGCCCCCAAGCATGTCACAACTCCTGCGCCTGCACTCTGTACAAAGACAGGACACGGTGCTAGACTTTGCAACAAGCTGCCGTTGGGAGCACGCAGTGTCGGCTGTGACACCCCAGAGCCGTGGCGGCTGAGGCAAGGCTGCTGACAGCGGCAGGCGCACCTTGGGGAGGGCGTTGATTGGGAGGTAGCCCTTGGCGATGATTTTCTTGAGCTGGGGGGAAATGGTGGCTGTGGCAGCGGAGATGGCACCCTCGGCCCAGGGGAACGGCACAGCGCCGTCGACATACTTGCAGAAGACGGCCTTCACCGCCTCGATGTCCGCGGGCTCACCCCACGCCGCCTTCGCCGCCGCCATGCGCTTCTCCGTGTGGGTGTGCAGCTTCATGCTCTGCTCCGCGCAGGCCTCATAGCTCTGGCCCCTGCAGCCACACACCATGCTTTGATGCACGAGCGCGGCGACGTATAGCATGACAAGAGAGCGTTCCACCGCCATATCTCTGTAAGGGCCAGCCCGAACAACCAATCTTTTCAGCCCACCTGGAACGGGAAAGCGCTTGTGTTCATGCATGGTGCAGCGCCCATCTACAGAGCAAATTGAGGCAGGCCTGTGCCAGTGCTGCACAAGCATGCAGTGGGGGCCCAAGCACGGGGTGCGCACTCCGCCTCCTTCCAGGAATTCGTCGGGAAGGTGGCCCAGTTGGCCGTGCGCTTGACATAGCTCTTGGAGCGGTTGTTCCAGTGGACGGGGCGCACGGCCTCGAGTGGGGCACGGGTGCGAGCGCGGAAGGGCAGGTGGCGCACTGTGACGGCGGTGTCGAGAAGGCCGACGGCTTCGCAGATGGCCAGCACGGACTTGTCCTGGTTCAGCGAATACATGTGCAACCCTGCACCGCGGCACACAGTCATGCGGGGTTGAGCTGGCATGGCGGCTGGGACAGCATGCGCCGAGGTCTCAGCTGAGCAGCGACTGCACGGCCTGCCACGACTGCAACCTGGCTGCTGCAGGCTGTGTTGTTTCAGGGGATGAGGGCCGCTCGCACGGTGTTGCCCGACTGCGCTACGACGGACTGAACTGGTACTCGGCTGCTGAGCTGCGTTGGGCGCTGCCGATACACAACTCTGCACATGACCAGGGCAGCAACACCGCATGCGCCACAAACTAGGCTGCCAACGGTGTGGGAACCCAACCAATTCTGACCAGCATGGGCGCCGGGGGGGGGGGGGGGGGGGGTCCACTTGCCATGCAGGAGCGGGGGGGGTGTCCAGTGCCCCTCCCTGCCGGTGGGGTGTGGGCTGGGCGCACCCGGGGAGACCTTGGCATCGAGGATCTTGCGGCACATCTGGCTGCCGAGCTGCACGCCGTACGCCTTCAGGCCGGCATCGTCGTCCTTCAGTGCCTCGACGCGGTCGCGGATCTCCTGCGGCACGATCGTCTTGCAGAAGGAGGTCATGCGGTTGAATCCGCCGTAGGCCATGATGGGCATGATGCCCGGGATGATGGGCGCCGTGATGCCGATGCTTCGGCAGTCTTGCACCCACGCGATGAAGCGGTCGACGTCGTAGAAGAGCTGCGTCACGACAAAGTCGGCACCGGCGTCCAGCTTCTCCTTCAGGTACTGGATGTCCGACCAGTAGTTCTTCTCCATCTGCTCCTTGTCCTCCACGATCGCGTCAGGGTGTGCCTCGGGGTATCCTGACAC
>JALKAD010000013.1:587996-602705 GCA_024500015.1 Ulva compressa | reverse complement strand
CACCAATACCGAAGTAGTCCCCTGCAGTCGCGCGGTGTCATTCTGGGCTGCTGTTCCGGCACTGTAACCCTGTGTGTGAGCACTCGGCGCTGGTTGTGGGTGCGCGACTCAGCCAGCTTGTGACATCACAGGATCTGTAAACAGCTAGCAGGTGTGCGGCAGCGCAGGGACTAGCAGAATAATAAGAGGATGAGAATGGCGGCTGAGATCCGTGTGTGGCCGCTAGACGGCGTGATTCCGGGGCAGGAAAGCTGCGGCGCCATGCATGTGCGGTGAGGGCACCAGGGTGAAGGCGCACCTGTCTCTTTGCGAATGTACTTGATCAGGTCCAGTGCGCATGAGAAGCCACCATCAACAGCTTGGAACTTTTCTTGTCCTTGGGGTGGATCACCACGCAAGGCGAGAATGTTTTTCACGCCGAACTTTTTCAGTGCGGTTAGCGCGGTTGCCAGCTTCTCCTCTGGCATGTTGGTGCACGTGAGATGCATCATGCACTCAACATTGACTTCGTTCTGCATCCTGTCCGCGATATCGAGGGTTAATTCCGCTGTAGAACCGCCAGCTCCCCAAGTGATGTCGCAGAAGGTTGGACCATATGACACCATGCGATCCATGCGCTCGAACAAATTGTCGACTCCATCAGGAGTTTTAGGAGGAAAAAACTCAAATGAGAAGAAGGGCTTGCCCTCCTTCATGTATCCGTTCATGACATCAATGATCTTGCCCATCGTGACTGAGGGTGCTGAGAGTATTCAACAGAGTGCCAAACAAGAAAGCAGTCCGGTGTCAGACAGCAGCCAATGACACTTTAATGAACCGTCGCTTACACGCACTCTTGTAGGTGGGTAGCCTGACGCAGTACTGAAGCGTGCGGGCGACGTGGGCGACGGAAGGGCGCGAAAGTCGCGCAACCTCACACGCGTTGCGCACTCCACGCTCATTGGAATTTCGGACGAAATGTGACCAAATGTCGAAGTTGTCCGCAACACCCGACATTCCAACGTCAGTCGCTATTGACCGTTGCCTTTGCTGTCAATTCACAAGGTCGGGCTCGCCGATATGAATTCAGTTTACGGTCTTCAGGGGGGGGCAAAAACGCCGGCATAGCAAGGTTCACCCTGGCCATGCATACTACCCTGGCCAGAGCTCATTTCTTATGTCACGTCAACGACTGTTCTGGCCACCTCTGAATGGTGAAATTCACCACAGCACTTCTATGCTTTAGCCCCATGGGCCCCATCCAGTACAGTCTTCGGCATGCATGGCGCGTGCCACACAATCAAGGCCTCACTGGCACACCACTGAAGAGATGCCACAATTCCAACGTGCTGCAGCTCCAAGGCACCGATGGGCTGGAGACCCAGCAGCCACCTGTGAGTATGATGATGCTGTGGCAGTCATAAGTGGCATGCAGAGCCACTGTTTGCTGACAGCCTTGCTCCATGGGTTACCGGTCTCTGCCGCGGGTTCAGGCGTTGTTGACCTTCACATGGTCTTAGCCTTGGCCATTCTTGTCCTTCACACTTTTGGAGGCGGAGGTACATGTACGTACATCCCCTCATGAACCACTCCATGCGATGCCACACCAAGAACATCATGCTCATGTGCAGCGCTAGAATCAGTCTGATCGTCCAACAGCCCCAACGCCATCCAAGTTGATGGTGTATGCATATGCGCTGGTCAGTATGTTTCCTAGCGTGAAAGTGGCACAATCCC
The DNA here is from genome assembly GCA_024500015.1 of Ulva compressa. Lineage (NCBI taxonomy): Eukaryota > Viridiplantae > Chlorophyta > Ulvophyceae > Ulvales > Ulvaceae > Ulva > Ulva compressa. The sequence continues at coordinate 600,989 of JALKAD010000013.1, read as the reverse complement.
TATGTCCACGGGGGCCTGTTTGCGAGCTGCAGAGACGTCCACACCAAGACGTGCCAGCTCACTGATGCGCTGTGCCACCTCTAGCTTCACGACTCGACACAATTCTTGTGCATCCCGAACGCCCTCCATGTCTTGCTGAAACTGAAGTCTTTCCTCAATTTCCTTGAAAATCTGCAGTGGTGGGCGAGCAGTGACTCCTAGAGCAATGATTGGGATGCTATCGCAGGATGCACTGTGAACTGAGACCTGCATAAAGGATGCTGGCAAGGGACGCCGCGAAACGAATTCCTAGAGCAACGATTGGGATGCTATCGCAGGATGCACTGTGAACTGAGACCTGCACAAAGGATGCTGGCAAAGGATGCCGCGAAACGAATACCTCCTGCTGTATTGCCAGCCAAGGCAGTGAACCGTTGCCCCTGGTGCACATGGTTCACAGAAGAACAGTGGCACGAATGAGCACACATGCAGCCAGAATATTTCTTTGCCACTGCAGAGCATTCTACAAGCTGTGCAGATGACACTTTCATGGCAGGCTAGGCAACAAGCTGCAATGCAAAGAGCAAGGAAGCAGTCAGAGACTGCCGCAGACCTGCTCCACCAAGGCATCACGAGGACCAACTTGGTCATCTGGAACGCATTCTTTCTGAGCTGTGGTTGCAACACGCTGCTCGGCTTGCAAACGTCTCATTTCCCTCAGACCCTCTTTGCCATACTCGAATAGAAGCTGGTCTTCCTTTCGCTGTGCAGATGCATCGCTGATCAGCTGGCTACGCGTATACTGGTCACGTTCATAGTTGTTGGTGAGCTTTGCAATCGACTGCTGCAGTCGCCTTTGAGGCAGCGGGAACTGGTAGAACACAGATGGCCGTGGACATGGTTTTGGCACTTTCAGCTTTCCAGGCGATCTGGGTGGTTGGCGCTGGCTGGCTGACCCGGATGCGAGTGTATCGACCCATTGGCTAGATCCTTCTGCAGGGCATAGATCCCAACATCAAAACTGCGCGATCGGCACGATGGCGTTGTGGGCGTCGGCATGTAGCTGCGTCATTGGCTATGCATTTATGCGAAAGAACAAAATTTGATACGATCCACATGTGATGGCATGCCATGGCACCGAAATGACACGTCCTTTTGCCAATGCAGCTTCCAGTATGCGGGGCCGACCTGCCAGGCTGTTGCGCATCTCAGCAATGGCGCGTCTGGAAAGTCCTCGTTTGCTAGCGAACTCATCCAGTATCGCCTGAGTTCCATTAGAAAGCGGGACGTTCGCCATCGCGGCCGTGTGATATTGTATGTTATGGGCTTGCACTCAACAGGCAAATTCGCATGGGAAGAATGATCATGTGATCTGCCGCATAGCTCCGCCACACCATAGGTCCGACGGAGATTATTACTGTGCATGAAGTTGTGTCAGCATGCGCGAGCCGATCTTGCGGCATGGTTTGTGTCCTGGGAATGAATTCAGCTGAAGCAATGCATGATTCTTCGGGACAGTCCTATAGCGCGCCGATCGCGGCCGTCCGTGGGACCGGATATATGCGTTCATCAAAGCGTTATCTAGTGGCAGACGAACAAAAGTCGTGATCATTACACAAGAGCAGACGAACTCCAGCCGTTGCTTGCCAAGTTTGAGAACTGCGATCAGCTACAGGCCCTGATTCCGCATTTGCAATCGATTGTCCCATTGATCAATCGTGTCCCGGATGACATCAGAGCGTAAACTGGTTCTAGTGACAGTTGGGACAACAAAGTTTGATGAGTTGATCAAAAGCGTTGATCAGCCTAGCCTCCTCAGTTGCTTGCATGAGCATGGCTACTCTGATATGCTTGTGCAACAGGGCAGAGGATCTTATAGGATAAGCAACATCAACCCCAGCCCTAATCCACACATCAACGTCCAGTACGAACATCACAACGCAGTGATCCGTTTAGGGATCAAGCAGGGGCGCTGATATTTGATGAGTGTATGCAACTGTCTCTCTGCAACTGTTTCACGTGTGCAGAGTGGAGGACTACCTACCAAATCTGGTGGCTGAGATTGAGAGAGCAAGCCTCGTGATCAGTCATGCTGGAGCAGGATCAATTTTCGAGTCCCTCACGTACCAGGTGCCACTGATTGTTGTGCCCAATCCAGTCCTGATGGACAATCACCAAGTAGAGCTGGCAAAGCTGATGCAAGATAGGAACCACGCAGTACGATCCCCCCTTCCCCCGCATGCAAATCTGGGGCTCCCTATCATCCATTTATGGCAGTTCTTAGAGTCTGAAGTTTATGCAGGTCAGCTGTAGCCCAGACACTGTGGAGGAGGCCGTGGCCACAATAGCTGTGCACAAGCTGGATTTGTATACTGGAGGAGATGCCCGGCCGATTGGGCGGGAAATTGAAGCACTGTTCAATCCATGATGTATGCAGCTCTTTGGCCTCCGGGTCAGAGAGATTGGCGGGTGCAAGCATAGTAGTTGGGCCCAATTGGCCAGCATACGTATACAGCCAACCAGACAGCGTTTTGCAGCGACTTCATGTAACCAGGCTGCTCGAAAAGCTAAACTTTCACAGAGCAACGCCTTCGTGCCTGATTCTGTGTGTGGCATCTGATGGTGTTTCATGTATCATACACAAGTCTGCAATTGGCACAAGCAGTCATTTCTGCTAACGCCACATGCAGCTGCATACAGCAGCAGCAAAGCATGCTCACCCAGGATGATGTGAGGTGGCACCAAGCACGGTGGTGCAGGATGTACATCTGAGCTCCAGGTTTTGCAAATATTTGCAAGCATGGGCACACATTGACAACTGTGTCACCATTCCGCACGAGCATTACCGGATTCAGCTGCAGGGAGAGGGCCAGTGGCTTCATATTGCTTACAACCACATGCTTGCACAGTTGCTCATGGGCTGATACCAGCAAGCGATCACGTTCCAGTTTCACGTGCACTGCCTGAACCCAGCCACCTCAACTACACACAAGATTACTTGCTTGTTGTTGCCCTCGCTGCTGGGCTCCTGCGTCGCTCTCCGTGTAACACACAAGATGTGCAGCGCCTATCCCCCACTGACTGGCGGGATGAGGGCGATCTCATCCTTAGCTGACACTGGGCAAGCCTCACATTGATCTACGTAAGCGTGGTTGATGGCAAGTATGCTGGTCTTCAGGATCTCGCTCAGAACCGGATGCTGGGTCTGTATCGCTTGCAACACCCCAACGCTGGTTGCGTGATCGTCTGCCAATTGTACTTGGATCTGCCCTGTGTCTGCCAGCTCACGTGCGGCCGCAAACAGCAGAACGTTGACTATCATGTGCGTGACCTCAGGCGTGGCGTGGATGCTAAACACGCCTTGAACAATGGGTCAATCACCGACAACGAGATCAGGGCAGGGCGATTTGCTTTGGGATGCAACGAGCAGCACGATTGTGAAAGACAGAGAGCCACCACTGCCACTGACTTTCTAGAATCAGCGGACGGAGCCTACGCCATGGCGCATCCAATATGATCATCAAGCACACGCTACTGTCCGGGAAACCAACTGATCTAGCTCGCAATCAGGTTCGCAACCCTAAAATTTGGGATCAGTGCAGAAAATCGAAATGCATGGCGCCACACGCTGCCGCACGCTCGTGACACTGCGGCATTAGCGTGAATTTAGTGGCCGCTTGTAACACCCGGGCCCGGCCGGGTGCTCGGCTCTGTCCTCCTGCATTACAATCGGATGCCATGACAACAGCATCGCAATCATCTCAGTGCATCCATTTTGGCGTCCACCGCATCTGATCATGCTTCTAGAGAACGCCAATGCAGGCTGTATTGTCAATCGCCCAATGCGCAAGGCCACATCTACTCGCCCCGCTACAGCCTCAGGCTAAGACCTCCAGGAGCTACCAACCACTTACTTCTCGGCTGCCATCCACTTGGCCGCCTCCAGAGCGTAGTACGTGAGAACGATGTCCGCACCCGCCCTCCGGAAGCACATCAGCGCCTCCAGCACCGCCTCCTTCTCATCCAACCACCCCCGTTCACACGCCGCCTTGAGCATTGCATACTCCCCCGACACGTGGTACGCCGAGATCGGCAGCTCAAAGTTGTCTTTCAGTGTGCGGATGACATCGAGGTACGGCATGCCCGGCTTGACCATCATGATGTCCGCACCCTCTGCCGCGTCCAGCCGCGCCTCCCGCAGCGCCTCCCGCAGGTTCGCCGGGTCCTGCTGGTACGTGCGCTTGTTCGGGAAGATGATGCGCGATGAGTCCTGCACTGGCGCGCTGTCGAGCGCGTCCCGGAAGGGCCCGTAAAAGGCGGAGGCGTACTTGGCCGTGTACGACATGATGGACACCTCGGTGAACCCCTCGCGGTCGAGCGCGGCGCGGATGGCGCCTACGCGGCCGTCCATCATGTCGCTCGGTGACACGACATCCGCGCCGGCGCGCGCCTGGCTGACGGCCTGGCGGCACAGGAATTCCACGGTCTCATCGTTCATGATGACGCCATCGTCGCGCACAATGCCGTCGTGGCCGTCGCAGTTGTACGGGTCCAGCGCCACGTCCGTGTACACCTCAAGGTCGGGGAATGCGTCCTTCAGCTTGCTGATCGTGCGCTGCGACAGGCCGCTTGGATTGAACGCTTCCTCGCCTGTGCGGGTCTTGAGTTCGTCCGGTGTCTGCACGGTGGTGTCTGCCTCTTATGCGCATGTGGAGTGTCAGGCATGGAACACATGTTCGCAGCGTGTGGCAACACGGCATGGCTGAGGATCCATCGCGGCAGGCAGAGTGGCAATGGCTGCGGTGGCTCATTCAGCGCGTTCTCTGCAGAGATGTGGTTGGAGATCTGTGCACATGCCTGGCTGTGAAGATGGAATGCATCGGTACGAGACAGGCCACACAAGGTGCACGGTCGCGTATCAGGTGGGAGGGCGGCGGGTGTGCCTGCATGGCCACAGTCAGCTTGGAGGAGGGCAGGGGCACCTTGGGGAATATGACGACTTGGTTGACGCCGTAGGAGCGGGCCTCGGACACAAAGTCGATGACACCGTTCTCATACGAGAGGCGGCTGACGCCCGGCATCGACTCGATGGGCTCATTCTTGTCCTTGTCATGAACAAACATGGGCAGGATCATGTTGCTGGGCGTCAGATGATTCTCTTGGACGGCGCTCCGGATGGTGGGGGAGCGGCGGTTCCTTCGCGGCCGGCTGGCGAGGTTCTGCAGCAGCCGCAAGCCTCAGTGCACAAGCGGTCACCAACACATCGTCAGCAGCCATCCATTGGCCGCAGCAGTCCGGCGCACAGGCTGCTCGGATACAAGCCAGCTTCAACATAGACACGTGCAGAGCTGCTACTAGGCGAATCTGGAGTCTATTGTACTTCCAGGCTCAGACCCTCCAGTCATCCCGTCGTCAACACACCAACACAGAGTCATTGTCGTAGATGTATGAGATGGTTCTTTAGATCAGCGACGTCTCCGTGTTGGTGGATATTGCTGTCCGCTGTCAGCGAGATGAGGACCTGCTGCAGAATGACACACCTGAACCTCCACCTCTGGCGTGCCTTCTGGAACACCAGCCTGCAGCATGTCGCAACCATGTGTGGTGTACACATCCCGGTGCCATCGAGCAGCTGTTATTGATGCAATGAGGTCAGAGACGACTGTGTAATTGCTGGCCGGCTGGTCGGGCGCAGCTGATCACGGTTATCAGCGGCACGGCCACACGTACAGAATTGGCGCCGTACCCGTTTTGGAGCATCCCCAGCAGCCTGTACGCATACATTGCGGCTTCGAGCCTGAGCCTGCAGGGCAGGCCGAGCTGTGCAAGCGAACATAGTGCTGCGGTCTCGAGCGCTTCGAACAAGGACACTCACGGCACGGGTCAGGTCTAGCTCACACGCACGAGTTCACAGTATATCATCAAAGCATATGTTACAACGGCGTGCATTTTGTATCCAAGCCGATTCGTGCGTATGTCGCAATGCACACGTGATATCTGTCGCCCGGATCTATCGGGGTACTCAAATCCAGACGTGCACGGTTCCACTCTCGCCACAAAGCCTCTCAAGCGCGGTTTATACGTGGTTGGCCGGTGCTGCACGCATCTCTGCAAGAGACAGCACAACAATATTGTCGGCTTCGATGCCACTTTCGTGAGAATTTCGAATTTGCTTGGCTCAAAGCAACGCAGGAATCAAAATTCAACGGCTAGGCTGGTCACACGAGATAACGCCTGCACATGATCTGGTCGGACAAGCACACACACAAACGTGGATTGTGGAGCGCCGGTGCTAGGCGAAAGCATCGATGTCCGTGTGTGAACAAGTTCAACATGCGTATATGTCCTACGGGCATCTCTCATGCGTGTCTGCATCTGCGCGGTACACAGCCGAAGCTACAGCTACGGATTCAGTAACCCGGGTGATGATTGACAGACGTGTATCGCCGCTGAGTGTTCTTCTCTTTTAGGATAGGACTGGTAGAGTCCGTTGCATCGATCGTTCAGACCGGTGACACTCGAGATTAACCAATGCTCCCGCCGGCACAGCACAACTTGTCAGGATGAAGCAGGGGTCAGCAACAGTTTCCGGCCGTAGCCAATTGGACGGCATGCGGCAATGCATGGGTCACGTTCAGCTCGAGGCGATCACATGCGCCACAGCGAACTTCTGCGGAAGATAAGACACAGTGAAGATCATTACCCAGCAGCACTCTAAATGACATTGCCTTCCACTGCCAAACGGAAATCTGACGAGTGGTTGACCTAGCTTGCACAACAGGTTTGAAGCCAAATGGCTACGAGGGGAACCGGTCACGCATAAACGGCTGCTTGCGGAATCGAAAGCTGGGTACCATTCTGACCGAACATAGATTTTAGTGGCCACATGCAATCACGAGTACTGTGTGTTCCCGATCGGGCCTTCGCTCTCTTTTTGGAAAAGGTCACAGTGCTAGTACTCCGGCAAGATCTTGCAGCGTACATGCCGAAAGCAACATAGAAGCTTGAGAGTGGTGGACGACAAATTTGCCACGTTGAGCCTGATCACCACATGATGGCTGGCCGCTCTTCTCCGCATGCTGCTGCGGATGTGTATGCGGAATGTGTCGAACGGCCGGATCCAGACGGCGCGACCGAGCTCATCAATGAGCGACTGAAGGATGCTGTTGTGGACGGGAATCTTGAGCTGCTGCCCCAGCTTTACACAGAACGTGCGGTGTGGCGCATGCACGCCAACCAAGCCAGCAAAGCCAAGGATGATCTGCAGGCAGCCTTGCGGGGTAATCTGACAGCTGACGCCAAGATCGAGGTTTACATCTTGCTTGTTCAATGTTCCCGCCTGCTGAAGGACGCCGAGGGCGAGACCAGCGCCGCGGACACGCTGCGAAAATGCGTCCGGGCAGGTTCCGTGTCGTCGGCCTTGGCCCTTCGAGAAATCCTGGCGTGCATGCACGGCGGCGGCATGCCAACGGCTGCAACTGGAAATGAAAGACTGTCCATCGCTTCCTCTGACGGATCTGTCGCCCCGCCCGCCCCCATCGATCTCCCGGCTGAGCCAGCTGTCAAACAACCCCCTGTGCAAGGTATCCCTGCAAAGGAAACCCCTGTGAAAGAGGCCACCAGAAACACTGGCGTGAAGAGTCCGCTCCAGGATCGGAAGAAGGGCATGGCCTCAGGCTTCCTGTCAGGCCCGCCTAAAGGGAGGTCAAAAGCAGCACTGTCTTCGCTGGCAAAGGTGAAGGAAGCAGAGCCCACATCAACACTTCAAGAGCCATCTTCACCTGTTCCACACAAAGAAAACAGCATGCCCGGAGCTGTTCCTGGATCCGCTAGCCCACAACCTCCTGCTGTGCGCAAAGGCAAGAAAGTAGTGTCAAAGTATGGTGCAACCACAGTTGAGGAGGTGGTCGACATGGTGGAAGACACAATGGAGGCCCAGCCTGCATCGACTCCATCCGCCGTTGATCCGAGCGAGCTTGATCGCATCCTCTCAGCTACGCCCAGGTTCCTGCAAGATGTGCCTGTCCATGAGCAACAGCAACTTGCGCAGGTGATGGGTGCCTCAAGTGCGCACCAACATGTGTCTGTGTTGTTGTGAGCACTGTTCTTGTCATCATGACTTTTAAGAAGGCTTGTTGGTGCCGATTTAGAATACTTGCTTACACAGGTGTTTGAAATGTGCAGGTCAGTTTGCGAGCGGTCATCAGCACTTGGACATGATCGAGCGCAATGAGACGATAAGCCGGTGCATCCTGCAGATCAACGCTGGTCAGTTCAATCAGGCCTGTGCCGATCTCACTGCGATCCTGGACAGGGAGCCAGAGTGCTACCAAGCCCTGGTTGCCCGGGGCACATGCCGCGCACTGGCCGGCTCCACTGTTCCCACCGAGCTCAAGAAAGCTGACACCGACTTTTCCAAGGCCATCAGTATCATGCCACTGCTATCTGATGTCTACAAGCGCAGGTCTCAGGCGCGAGCTGCACTGGGTAACCTTGATGGTGCAATTGCTGATCTGGAAGACTGTCTGAGCCAGTGAGAATCCGCCTCCCCCCACATGCTTGTCATCTGCAGTGTGGAAACTGTACTGGCTGAGAGGATGTTGTCAATGCGGCTGCTCAGACACCGCACGCATGCAGAATTGTTTACAGATAGGTCCTGCTGGGACTTGAGTCTCAATGCTGCTGCTACATGGGCGCACCCTGTGGACATTGCTGGCCCATTGAGTAATGCCTGGCTGATGTAGGTGCGTATTCGAGAACCAGGAGGGCTGGGTGGAGGTCGTGCGCGACCTCGCAACGATGTACCACAAGCGTCGGAACTTTGCCAAGTCGCGCAAGGCGTTCAATCGCTACCTTGGCAGTGTGGATAATTCGATTGTCGGCAAGGATACCCTCAGCATGGTCGGCCTTGCAGCAACCGCTATGGGAGACATTGATGAGGGCCTGAGGCATTACAACGCCGCCATCCGCAAAGACCCGCAGTTCAAGGAGGCATGGCTGAACCTCTTCCAGGGCCTCAAAGAGTGTGGCCGGGTGCGCATTTTCCCCTTGAATGCGGCTTGCCTATGTTGCGGTTTGCAGCATGGCTGAGCACAACAGACAGACCGCCTCACTGTGTCCAGCTTGAACTGCGGACATGATGGATCTGTCCTGTGCAGTCAACGCAGCTGATATCTGGCACATCGCACTGTGCAGTGATTAAGGTTTGGAAATAGACATGCAAGTCGTTTTAAGTACAGCGTCATGTGGCTGCAGGTGGACGAGGCAGAGAAGGCCTTCTCCGTGATAGAGAGGATGGACAACAACTCCAAGACACGCAGCATGCTGGCCTACCGCTTCCGCGCACACATGATGCAGTGCATGGGCAAGCATGCAGAGGCAATTGACACCCTGAGCAGGGCACTGTCACCTCTGAATGCTCGCCCTGTATCCGAGCAGAAGATTGAGTGCCTATATTTGCGCGGTGAGCCTTCTCATCCTGCGAGATTGTTCAACACACAGGCACTACTCGTTTGGCATGCAGTGTGATGCCCAACTCATGATACTCCCTATGTTTCTTACAGGTGCATGCAACCATGCATTGGGAAAACTAGCGCTGGCATACTCGGACTATGATGCTGCATTCGGGGAGAAAGTCTCGCAGTCCGTTGCTCAGGAGACCCTCAACTTTCGTGCGGTTGCGTACTACCAGGGTGAGATCTGCGTCTACCTTCACCGGAAGCTGGACGCGGACATCCTGCACTTCAGCATTGACCGCGACTTGGACCCTGAGTTCAAGGAGTGCTGGGCTAAGCAGACCCTGCCAACACCGAAGCTTCTGCAGCGCTGCCCGCGGCAGCTCAAGAGGGGCCAGAAGTTCCCGCCGGACCGCAAGGACGCTCCGCTTCCGCCCGACTCTGCCCTCAAGGCCCTGATCCCTGTGGCTGACCATGTGGGCAGCCTGCTGCAGTACACCCACCAAGGTGTGCCCTGCACGCTGGCGTCCCATGTCTGACATGGCATGCGGCCCCTTCCTGCACGCCTTCCACCACCGCCCACTCATCTCGTCACTGCAACCCATGCAGGGTTCATGAACAACACGCGGCAGCAGCGCGCTGCGGGGCTTGCGGCCATTGAGCTTGCACAGCGCTTCTTGACTGAGATTTCGGCGCGCCAGAATGGCTCGCACACCTGGGTGTCTTCCGAGGGTGCGTCTGCTCAGGATGACCCCAGTGGCCGGCATGCATTTGCATGGCGTGACGCGATGGACACCGTGGTGCGATGGCGCCAGATCGGAGAGCCGAACGACCAAGTCCTGTGGGTGGACCGGCTCACGCCGGAGGAGTTCAACAATGGCTTTGGCAGCCACACACCAATGTTCAGTGGGCAGACCAAGTGTGTGCGGTACTACATGAACTGTGACCGCGCTCTCAAACTCTTTTCGTCCATTGTCCTCGAGAAGGGCTATGTCGTCAACGCGGACAACCAGCAGATACATATGTCTGATATGCAGCTTGCTGCCGTGAAACAGGTGCTTCTCCCACATAGGACACACCTATCTTCGGCTTGTATGCGACTCCCTTTCTTTCGCCTATATGCGTGGCTGTACTTCAAGAGCGTTGGGCACCTGGGATGAGCTGTCAAGCTCAGGCTGCGCGTTCAGCGAATGGGAAGAGCTGCCAAGCCATGGCTGGGCTTCTGTCATTGCAGAAGAAATCATGTTCGTGTGTTCTGTGCAGGCGAAGACGCCCGCATCTATGTTTGCGGCTGTTGGAGTGGACAGCTTCGTCGTGGTGCCCATCCGCAGTCTGTCGCGCAATGGCCACACTCTGGAGGGCACACGCCTCACCATTACTAAGCTACGCGACCAGCAGGATGCGCACGAATTCTCGATTCGCACACCTGTGACCCCTGCACGGTGGGAGGACTTCGACAAAGAGCTGTGTGCCGGATTCGAGGCTATCTGCTCTGCAGCGCTGGCATCAGGTTTGTCTCGTGGGTCTGCTCAGTGCCATTGGCTCCTAGGTGCATGCTTTCAACCAGCTGTCTAGTGATTCAGTGCGCAGTATCTCATCCACAATTGTATGCAGACAAGCCAAAAGCTGCGGAAGCTATTCTGCACTACGCTTACTATTGGTACAACTTCATGCCCCTCGCCCGCGGCTCTGCTGCTGTGGGGTACACCACAATCCTCTCCCTGTTCTGGGCTTTGGACATGCCCATCTCGAAGTCCATCCCGAAAGACTACCAAGTGGACTGGGAGGCTATCTTGTGCCAGGTCTGCTCCCATGCTGTCACACGTGCAGGCCTTCCTTAATGTGCTCTGGTGCTTGTGTGACTGTAGTACATTCAACTGATATGGAACATCTTGGCGTGTAGGATCCTGAGGACTTCGTGAAAGAAATGATGACCTGGATGGTGCCACCAGAGGCACTAGAGGAGCCTGCCAAGGGTCACAAGAGCGACGACGTTGTTGTCAAGTACCGTGACCCACAGGCATCTGACAACTTCCCAGACTCGCTCAGCACCCTTGGAACCATCCGTAAACGATTCTATGCGCTAAACTGGGGCACGCCAGCAGAGAAGCTGACATCTGGGCGTTCGTCGTCCAATGGCTCTTCCAAGCGCAAGTGAGAACCTCATCAATAGATTCTAATGATGCCGCTCAGGTTTCGTCCATTGCTACAATTGAACCTCCAACCTTGTAACAATTGTGCATGGCGTCCACACTGCGTTCCCTTTCCGGAGGAGGACTGCGTTCACTGTTAATGGGTTGAAGACAAGAATTGTCTACCCACTCCTTTCAGGGGAACCAATTCACACTGTTAATCTGATGGCATGGCGTTGGTATCACGCAATGACACAAGTTGCCAAAACGGATTCCTTTAAACAGGTGTGTAAACTGTAGTGTGTGCGCGCCCATCGGATTCCATGTCGATCCTTTCATACCCAGCCTCAGCTGCCATGAGGTGGGCATGTTTCCACCATCCCGAACATGCGCCAGTGTCTCCACCAATTTGCTGCTCCTCATGTGTTCTGATGCCGTCGTCGCATTCCCTGAAGTCATGGACCATGAGCTCTTGTGAACTGGTGCTGAAATGGCGTCAACAGGCTGTGGTTAGAGCTGGATGTGTACCTGGCTAATCTCATAGCTGTACAAAAAATTGGCATAACAGCTCAAAAACTGTCCAAAGGAGATTCGTCCTTGCAGTGCCCGATCTACAAATCTCCAGTTTACATCAATGTAGTTCTTTTGCATTGCAGGGCTGAGCTTGAGGTCCAGACCGGCGACAATTCTTGCAAAGGCAGCTTTGTTGATGAGCCCATTCCCTTCCATGTCCTCCTTGGAAAACTTCTTTCCAACCTTCGCAATGCAGATTTGTGGACAGGCCGGCATTCTTTGCTGTGTGACATGTACCTGCCAAGGGGCCCAACATACCTCGCTCATCAGCTTGAACAGTTGCACCCATTCCACCAGACTGAGCAGGCCGTCCTGATCTCGGTCCGAATACAGAAAATTCACCTCAACAAACTGGGAAAACATGTCAGGCTGCAGATTCAGGCCCCATTTTGAGAGCCCATCATTCACCTCTGCGGGCGACAAGAACCCGTCCCTGCACCGAAGCTCAGCCGTGTATGATTTGTAGCACAACCAGTTGAGGTTCCTGAGTAAATAAGGCAGTGAAGTGGATAGGCACAGCTCGTGCAGGAGTGCGAACACATGCACGTTCGGCGCAGTTGGCAGCGATAGTACAGAACTTCAAATTGTGAAGAAATTGTGAAGTCATGCACTTGCCTGTCTTTATCATACTGGTAAAACAGAGCTTCTGCCTGAGCCGTGCTGCCAGTCAGAATCTGTGAGGTGATCTTGTCCACGTTTCCGCAGCCTGGGGATCCTTGGGGAGGCACCGCTGGAGGAACCGGTACTGCATTATATCACTGGACTGAGTGCACGCTGCCTTGGTACACAACCGCTCATTGTCAGGCAGCTTTCACCACCATCAAGCAGAGGGGGTGTGATGTCTGTTTGAACCT
>JALKAD010000013.1:524780-534926 GCA_024500015.1 Ulva compressa | reverse complement strand
GTTGTGCGTGCGCATCCTCACAGTGCAAGTAATGTGTTGCATGCTTGGACTGGCATTGAACGAGCTCCTGCGGGGAGTGTGGAAACAGTAGGACGGCCTGTAACACCTCTCAACATGCATCCGACTGTGCTCAGTCAGTCAGCTGTATATCTCACATGGGCGCGGCACCGCTGCCCTGACCTGCTAGTCAATGTGCGAATTGGCATCGAACGCTTCACTCGCACACCGCTCCCCGAGCCCCTCTCCTGCGTACGACACCAGCGGTGACACCTCCACGCCCGCGCTGCGGCCCCCAGTGACGGCGCCCCCCGCGTCTTCTACCCAGCGCCGGTGCAGCGCGAGCAGCGCGGCGCGCGCCGTCTCCGGCGAGTCGGCCACGCCCGCCGCCGACGCGTTCTTCACTGGCGCAAACTCCTCCGAGCGGCGCACCTCCATGAGCACCGCACGCTGCGCCAGCGGGAACACGTCGAAAATAAACTGCTCCAGCTTGATGCCCTGCACCGGGCCCTCCCGCGACGGGATCTGCTTCCGTGCTATGTGGTACCTGCATCCCGACGTATGCGTCACAGTGCATGGCGCTCAGCATGCAGCGTGGCGTGGAGGCACGGGCATGCATGAGGGCCGCGCGGGGCGCGCACCGGGCTCCGCCGTTCTCGAGGTGCTTGGCGACGTCGTGCAGCCAGGCGACGGAGAAGTAGTGCATGCAGATGTTGCTCCAGTTGAACCGGAGCCGGCCGCGTGCGTCCCGCGCCGCCGCCTGGCTCGCGCTGATCTCCGAGTATTCCACCACCTCCAGGTTGCCCTTCCGCCTGCTCGCATGCACACCCCACGCTTGTGCCTGTGCCCATGCGGACATCGCCGCTTCGGTTCGTGCGATGCATTGCAGTGTGCATGTGCGGGAGTACGACAACCCGGCAGCGGCCCACCACAATTGCACCGCAGTGGTGCAGCACTGATTCGGATGCCTGTGTAGAGCATCGCCAGGGCAATGCAGTTGCTTGAAACACTGGCGCTTCAGGGCAATGGCCAGAGCATGAGCCTCCCGTGGGTCCGATCCACCCCAGCACACAGCGCACGCACCGTGCGAGAACGCCAACTTTCTCGCCCGGCGACGCCTTGGCCACGGTGCGCGCCCCGAGGTCGGCGCCGTGCAGGAGGCAGGCCCCCAGGAACACGGGGTCACCGAGGCGCGCAGCTGCGTTGTCCACCGAGCAACAGTCCACGCAGCGAACGCCGCGTGCGCGCATGTGCCGCAGGGCGCCCGAAGCTCGCAGCGCCAGGTAGACGCCGCCGTTGCCATCCGGGGCCGTCGCGATCTGCACGCACGCCAGGGCTCGGCGGCCAGCACACTGGTGGACACTGCCACTCAGCAAGCACCTGCGGAAGCCGCGTCACGGCCGCACTGGGGCTGCCAGTCTTGAGCACCGAGTGATCACAGCGGCCAGAGCACTTCCGGCGCAATGCAATCCGCCAAGTATTGGTCCGGACAAGGGCAGGATGTTCCTACACCACACCCCGGCTTACGCCGGCCATGGGCCTCTCTTGCTACTGGCCTGGACAGGACACGGTTGACCACTCTCACAGATGCGGGGGATGTGAGCAATTGAACACGGAGCGAGGAGCAGTTGGACATGCAGCGGGGTCTGGGCCCCGATGGCACAGCAGCCATGATGTGCTGTGCTGCGGCGCACCGAGCCGTCAGACTGCACGATGGCGTGGCCCTCCTCAGTGAGGCACGGCAGGCTCGCCTGCTGGAAGACAAAGACCTGGCCGCGATCGAGGCCGAAGAAGTGGTGCGCCTCGAGGTAGGCGAGCGTGGCGGCGTGCGTGGCTGCGCTGGTGAGGATGTACCACAGCACACGGCATGAGCCGGCCTCCGCGCCGACAAACCGCTCCGCGAGCGCCTGTAGCCGCTGGATGCGCTCCGCTTGCAGATGGAACAGCGACTTTCCGGAGGGCAGACCGATGTCGAAGCACCCCTGCAGCATGGCCGCGCATATGCAGTGGGCCGTCTCGCACTCTGCGACGCCTGGGCGTGCGCGTGATGCATGGCAGCGGCTGGCTGCTGGGTGCATGCATGCAGGCGGGGGGGCTAGACTTGAAAGTGTGGTCAGCACGCAGGCAAGAGCAGCGGCTGCGCCATCACACTGCGGGCGTAGTGCATGAAAGCGGCGACCGCGTCAGGGACTGGGCGCAGTTCATGTCGAGGCAGGGGGGGACCTTTGGGTCGGAGGTGCCGAGGCGGGTGCCCTGGCCGCCTGCTAGCACAAGCACGGCAGCGTCTCCCTGCGACAGCGCCACCAGCCCTGCGCTATTCCATGCGTCCGCCTTATCCTCACTCCTTCCTGCCAGTGTCAGTACATCATCTGCATGGGTGCATGTGTGAACGGGATGCTGCCAGTGCTGGGGGTGCTTCTGCCATGTGCACAGCCGTTCAGAGTGGCTCAGCACCTTGACAGGCTACAATGCTCGACAACATCGGTAGGACTCACCTAGCCCCAAGGGCTCTGGATCTGCCGCTTGCATGGTTTCATCCTGCAGGGCTTGCTGAAAGAGTTCGTCCAGACGCCCAAAAGACACGCCCTTTATGCTGCGCAACAACGTACGCTGTCTGGCGCCGTCCAGGTCTAGTAGAACTTCGGCTAGGTTCTGTTGGCCTTGACTCCTGAGCCTCCGTGCGCATCCCTGCGTGCTGTCTCTGTTCACTTACTGTACACTGCCAAGACTGTTCCAGTCCACAGCCAAATTGGCGAATGCACGCGTTCGACTCCATAAAATACGAGAACCACCTTTATTGACGACATCCTGGCAGCTAGGATCCTGCAATAAAGCCTGCGTGAAACAGATCGGCCAAAATGTGTATGCATGTGGCAGTTCGATGCTCATGCCATTCGTAGCTTACCTCATTACTCCTAACGCAGCGTCTAGTGCAATCCAACCTACAGCAGCATACACCATGTACTGATTAGAGGATCTTCGTGCAGGCGCAGAGCTCTGCACGTCTGGCTCCCGCTGGTCGACTTCTTGTGCAACAGAATCCTCGGCCCGGGGCCCTTCTTCACCTTCAGCTTCCATTACAAGACAGCGAAAAAATAGTAAGCAGAATATAAATGTGTTGCATGCACCAGGCACAACCAAAAGACGCAGCTGGGTCCATACAAGCCCATGCAAGCAGGTTCAACTCTTCAACTTCCCGACGACGGTGACGTCACGCCCAGCCTGGGCTCCCATGGCATACAACGAAGCCCACACGGAGCTCCGTCCTCGAACGCTGAACTGTTCGTTTCTCGGGGCGTCGACTTTTGGGGCGGTTTCATACGTATGAACACGCACGTTCGTGGCGACCAGGGCGCTGAGGCATCTGTACATGTCGCGATGTGCACAGCTGCCTCCAAGAGCAACGCTGTGGAGGCGCTCGGGCGACAGCTTCCGCCTGTGGCGATTGTAGTCATTCTGCTTTGATCGGATCATTGCGCCAGTGCGAGCATGCTGTGAAGCTCCATGTGTGCAATATTCATGATATCAATGGTTGTAGCAGATTGCTTACGAAAAGCAGCACCGCATGCCCTGGGGAAGTTGTCGGCAGATGCTGCTCCTTCAGGCGTCCGAGGGGTAGTCATGTAGTGCTCCATTGAGCGGCTCCAGCCACACGCCTGCGACCCCTTGTTCTCGGCCCTGCGCCGCGTCTGAGGGGGCTTCCTCCCACACAGACGCGTTGTCCCGTGGCACCACGTCCCGCTGCATCAGCTCCCACTCCCCGAGCGCACTGCGCCTTTTGCGGTTCATCACACCGGCGCGGGTGCTGTTTGTGTCCCAGAAGCCCGAGCGGCGCCTGCCGGAGATATCGCGGCAGCCCTGCTCGCGGATCTTGGCTGCGGGGTCCCTGCCGCTCGAGGGGCTGCCGCAGCTGAGGCTGTCTCTCGGCGGCACCCATCTGCAGCGCCACCCACACTGCCTGAGCACCAACCCCTAACCATGACACAACCTGCCCGTGTCAGCCAGCTGTGGCACAACCACACACGCTCGTGAAACCAACACGCATGGTCCAGGGCACTGACTCTGCGTGATGGTGGGCAAGACGCCAGCAGCTGCGCACTGCCTGCAAGACCTGCAACCCAGGAGGACACGCTACCTCGCCAGGTGCGGCTCGAGCAGGCAGTGCTTGCGGCCAGGGCTGAGTGGCGCACGGTGTGAAGGGCTCCTTGTTGAGGCACTTGGCGCCGGCCAGGTGGACGCGCAGGTCGCAGCATGCAGGCGTCAGCGGATACTGCAGCGCCCAGGGGTTGCGGGGCTCGCCATGTTGCAGCGTCCACTCGAAGCCGCGGTGCACCAAGTCAAAGGCGCGCTGGTGCAGCCGGATCGCATGCGCCATCTTTGCCATCCCAAACTCCATCTGAACCTGCAGCCGACACGCAAGTGCGCCCTCGACCAACAAAACCACACGACTGTTGCAGCCACAGTACGCTTTGCCATCGCACTGTGTTCGTGCGGAGCCAGCGCTTGTCCCAACTGCCGGCGCGGGAAGGTCGCCAAATCAACCAAAAAGTGCCAATGTGACCGCAGATGTCCGGAGATCTGCTTGCGTGGGCAGTCCATTAGAGCCTTGATGCCCCCCAGCGCACCTGCCTGTATGTCATGTTGCTGATATCTCCGAGGCACTGCTTCACCCGCTCTGGGTAGTTCAGCCCGATGGCCCCCCGGGGGGCGTGACAGCGGTAGTCGAGGGCCACCTGCGCCGACAGTTCGCCCGCCGGGGTCTGCTGCGGCTGGCCAGGAGGGTGTTTCATGACGTATGCCCAGCCGAGCAGGTTGATCATGTACTTTTGCGTCGTGGGCAGGAAGATGGAGTCCACGCCGCACACGCGCCAGCCGTCGCCGAGGGCCTGGTCGGCATCGATGAGCGTCACACGGCCACCCTCGTCCACGTACACGTTCTGCGCGTGCCGGTCGCACTGCATTGTCAGCAGGTCCCAGATTGCGGCGAGCACCACATCGTGACTCCTCACCCTACGGCACCAGGATAGTCGGTTGAGACGGCTTCCGCACATCAGACTGCATTCTTGGCAGCCTGGCTGTGCCTCTACAGACCAAGGATGATGCGACCACCACTGCTGAGTCCGGGTTCAACCGCCGTTGTGCACTGTCTGCAAGACGCACAGCTACAGTGTGCCAGCTCCAAGAATGTACGTCCATGCACGGTGGAACTGGTGTCCGGTTCTACATTGGGGACCCCCGAATTGGTCCCAACACCGGTGTCCGTAAAGAGGAGAGTGTTGCGTGGTGCACACGTTTTGGTGAGGAGCTCGTCAAAGGCGGTATCCCCCAGAGCTTCACGGGCCTGCTGCGCAGCACGGCTGCCGGCCATCTGGGTCAGCATTGCAACCGACACGCCTTCAGCTCGCTCCATCCACAGCGCGTCCCAGGACAGAAACGAGCGGCCATCAGGGGACAGGCTGTTGAGGGGCGCTGTCCACATGCGCGGTACCACGCTCTCAAAGCCGCAGCGCTGAGACAGCTTCTCCTGCGGAAGCGACACACTCGCCACCCGCTGCACCCCAGCAAAGTCCTTCAGCTGGCAGCATGCTAGCCGCAGGGACCACCAGTGCACCGCTGCGATGCTGACCCTGAGAGGTACAACAGATACGCAACACAGCCGCGCCCACCCAGACAGCTCGTCACCTTGACAGATGCCAAACGTGTCGCTGCAACTGCCGCTTCTAGCAGGCTGCCGCCGCGCGCTGCTAGCCAATGTGTGCCTGGAGCAGCGAGGGGCAGCGCACGTCAAGGAGTCTTCGGCTGCAGGTCGGTGCTCGGGCGCCGTCTTCCGTGTGCGGCGTGCAGAACACCTTTGCCACCGCCCGGCCTGTCCGTGACTCGGGGTGCTGCGTGACAAAGAGGCGAGCGTTGGTGTTGCCCCCCTCAGGCGAGGCATAGTCGATGCCACTGAACTGAGTCTTATGCGCAGCGAGGTCCGTCAGGTTGTAGGTACAGCCTGCATCTCACCAAGATGAGTCAGATTTGCGCTGTGAGCTGCTGATGCTGCTGCGCGCACAGACGGTGTGTCAATGAGGCATATAGACGAGCGTGTATTGGACGGCACTCAGACCTTGGCAAACGGGACAGTGTGGGTGTCGGCGGTCTGGGAAGCGGGCGTCATCTTCCACCAGCAGGTACTTGAGGCGAGGGTGCTCCGGCTCTGCCCTCTCAGAGGCGGGGTCCTGCACTGCCACCAGCTCCGTCAACGGCCCGGAACAACGCAACCTGACCTGCCCCTTACTCGATCACTGCCCGAGTGGACACTGCACCATTGCGAGAGAGCGTGCCTTGTGATCGCTGCCTGCTGGAGCACGTCCAGCCAATTGCCTCTGGCTCAGCGCTGCACGGCCGCCAGCCTCCGGGCCAGCCCGACCGGTGCAGGCGCGCTCCTGTTGCGAGGTGCTCTTCCCACTCAACCTGTCGGATGCCTTGCGCGTTTGACCACTGCACAGTGCATCCGCTGCAGCGCGCCGCTGGGCCGCAAGCCGGCGCAGGCTGGCCTGGGTCTTATCAGAGATGCCAGTGGCTGTGGTGTCTAGGCGAATCCCCGGCCGCTCGGTCGTCAAGCAGCGGTCGCACATGGCACAGTCGCGGGCGTGCGGCACCCCTGCACACATGCGAAGATCAGCAATGCCAACTGAAGCCCAGCTGCTTCACACTAACGGCGCTAAAATACAGTATTCTGCGCACAAGGATACCCCCCTACCCTGAGTGCGTGCTGACTGTTCTTGCCGTCGAGACACACCAGCTTCTTCTGGCACAACAGCGAGACCCCAGCTTGGCGGCCAATCCAACTGCTTCACGTATGTCTCACCGTCAGTGTCCTGCGCTAGCTGTGGACTCCCAGAGGCAGTAGCGCCGTCCTGTGCGTACGTCTGCTCAGCTGTTGTGTCTGGAGTGCCCACCGTGCTGTTATCCGTGGCGTCAGGGTGGTATCCGACTGGATGTGCCTGAGCATTACCTGCGGCTGAGTCCATCACAGGTGGAGTTCCTGCTGGCAACATGAGGTGGGTGCAAAATGCAGGTAGCGGTGCAGGAATTGCAATGCCTAGCGCCGTGTGTGTGCTGAATACTGTGGCATGTGCACGCATGCGCGCACCTATATCACTTGTCAAATCAGTTGCATCCTCCCTGGTAGCACCTGCAACCTCTGTGACTTCAGAGGTGACGCCTCTCAGGTCAAAGTAATCCGTGCTGAATCGAGAAGTGGCTCCACCGTTAGGATTGGGAGTGGAGGTAGTGTGATTCATCGCCTGAGCCGACACAACTGCAGAACCAGCCACACCATGCAGCAGCAGCTCGAGTGGTTCACTTGCTGCACTGCTGCCAGGGTGTGTAGGTCCAGGAGTCTCATCTTCGAGTGAGGCCTGGTCGGCTACAGTGGGTATATCATCTGCATCCATAGTGTTGGTGTCACTAGCCTCTGCATATTGTCAAGCCCTGGAATCATAGCATGGTGATTCCAGGTCTATCGATACACAGGAACAACCATGGTTGGTGCTGCACCCGCAGATGTTCTGTGCTTGTCACGCTCCTGTGAGCGAATACGGTGATCCGTTTCTTCTTCGTCATCAGGCACAACTGGTGTCTGCGGAAGCAGCTGATGTGCAAGAACAACTGGCTCACTGCTATCCAGGGTGCCAGTTACATCCACCTGCCCATCGCTGTTATTCGTTTCGGAGACACCATGTACCAGGTTGGTCAGTAGCTCCGGCATCACTCGAAATCTGCGGATCTCTGCCTGCCCGTTAGCCCCTCCTGAGTGGGGGTAGGTGACTACTCCCCACAGTATAGCCGCTGCAATCACGGTGAGGGCGATGATGCTAACACCTCCCACAAGCAGGCCTGTCCGGAACGCTTGGGCGTAAGCACGCGTGGAGTCCATGTGTATGTAGGCCCCAACCTTGGCACCACTGTTACTATGTCTCTGCGTTCTACACGATCACAAGCCTCTTGTGGGATGAGCGGCTTTGAGCGCCTCGCAGGAATCGCCTACATCGTCGGCCTATATCGTCGCACAGGCGCACGCACCAACAGCGCTGGGAACACGTCGAACAAATGACAAGTTGGTGCAACCGATCCCACCAGGGCCGCTCGGAGCAAAATGGTTGCACAGCGGACTGACAGATAAACAAAAAGACACAATTAAATCTGACGGGATTTGCCGATCGCTTGTGCGAAGACGCCGCACACGTCAACAGTGATACGCGGGATCATATGCTGGACAGCATGTAAATTGAAGCATGGAATAACTTCTCTCGAGACCGCTTTAGCCCTTGCAAGCCCCAGCAGCTAGTCTCGCTACGCCGCGGGGTGCCAGGATATCCGCGGGATCCCGATCGATCGGCTGGCCCGTTTCAAGCCATTGCATGGCGCGCCATGGCGACAAGTGCATGCAGAGCGGCAGTGGCTACAGGCGCGAATATGCATCCACATGGTTGCGGTCAAATGACCTTCCTTCAGCCCCAATAGCCAAACCAGGGTGTAGTACCGCACTGCACGCAAGTGGATGACAGGATCTGTGACGTAGCCGCCTGGGAATTATCACTCGGATGTACGAGGTACACAGAATCTGGCGTTCACCACGCAGCGTTCCAGGCACACACTAAGAAACCTTGCCACACGCGGGTATCCCCAATGCCGCAGAAAATCACTCCCAAAACATGGCAGATACTCTCCTCCTCATGTCTGTGTCAGCCGCAACATCAGTGGCCCGCAGTATTTGTGACAAACGTCGACAAGACGGCGGTTACTGCAGCCCCACTGTGAGCACAACAATCGCAGACCAAGCGCGTGTCGCGTGTTCCATTGTGAACTACGTCTCCAATCAACCCATCTGAGGCGTCAGCTGCAGATGGACAGCTTCGTCTGCACACGGCCGAACCTCACAGGACACCGCCCCCACTAGAGCCGCCCGGGCTGACTGGACGCCGGCAGCTGACACACAGCATCCCAGGGTGCCCAACCTCCCCAAGGCAGGCGCCCAGCCCTGCTCAGGCTCTATGCTGCAGCATCACCACCACGCGCTACCCCGGCAGCTGACAACAGCTCGCCACAAAGCGGCGCTGGTCCGAGGATGACTCATGTGACACCCGCCCCGGAATCTGCATGGCGCAATGCCTGGCATCCTTGAGCCCACATAGTGCCAGACAACATACCATTGTGCAGGAGCGACTTGCACGAACCAGCGCATGTCTGCATCCGCACCGCTCCGCCAGCAGCGCTCTCTGCAGCTGCAGCGGGGGCTCGCACCGGCTACCTGCGCCACCAGGTGCTTCTACGGCGCACAGTTGCACGCCTGCCGCTCCCCAGCGCGGCCGCCCGCCTCCGCCTGCACCATGTTGAGCAGCACCTGCACTGCCGCCTCATACACCACGGCGTCAAAGTGAATCCCATCCTCCGTCGCCGCCGCCGGCGCCTGCCGCGTGACAGCGTGCACGTCCAGCACATGGAATGCAGCGATGTGCGCCAGAGGCTCTTGCACCTGCATGCGCTGCTCAGCGCGGTACCGCCGCAGATTCACCTGTGTCATCGTCGCGCGTTTCTCGGCCGTCTGCAGCCGCGCCTGGTGTACGGCCGTTGTGGTCACCCACCACATTGCGCGACCCTGATCTTGTGCCTGTACGAAGGGGCCTGCCATGACTGCTGCTGACAGCGCCTCCACCCCGCGGTTGGACCGGCGTGCCTGGGGGTGTACACTTGCGTATGGGGCTGAAAGGCGCACATCGCAGCAGCGAGCTCCGTGCATGGTGTGCTGCAGGCAGGGGATGCAAGGATGCGCGCACAATGCATGCTAAGTGGACACAGTCCAGGACGTCATGCGCTGATGAGTCACAGCTATGAAACACTCTGGAAGAGGGTGTCGCTGCACAGGGGCAGTGCGCACGTTCAGGAGCGGGGTGGCCGCATCCACAAACGCATCAGCGTCGGCTGCGTATCGATGCGTGTCCGTGATGTGCAGAACGTCCCACAGAGCAACCCCGGTGATGATGTGGTGCGGGTGCTGGCCCGCCGGCGGGGTCCACGTCGACAAGGCGTCGGTGACATTGGCGAGAAAGGGGCGCCAGAGGAAGGTGATGGTGGTGTTGCAACCGCTGGAGAACACCATGT
>JALKAD010000013.1:481553-497928 GCA_024500015.1 Ulva compressa | reverse complement strand
CACAGCTCTTCCAGTTGTCAGCAGCACACCTTTGCGGCTGCAGTCAGGAACTCACAGTCCGCGCCCTTGCGCCAGGAGCCGAAGGGTGGGTTGCTGATGACGATGTCAGCCACGGGGAGCTGGTGGAAGGGCAGGGCAGAGCTGCAGACGTCCGCCTGCAGCAGGTCCATGGGCAGCTCCTCAAACTCTTCGATGTTCTGTGAGGCCTGATGCAGTGCATCTGCGTCTATGTCGATTCCGAGGACGTGTGGAGCGTCCTTGAGGCCGCAGGCTATCCCGAGCATTCCCTGCAGGTGCATCGAACGACTCCAGTTGCTTGAAATGTGTGCCCCAGGCGGCCGATGGATGCTGACAGAGGGCAAAACGTACCGTTCCGCAGCCGAGATCGATGACAGTGCTGCACGCCAAGTCTTCGTGACGATCGGCAATCTGCAGGCATGGTCCTGGCTTCAGCTTGTCTGCCAGCAGCGATAGCCAGAGTCAGTGACAGAGAGCTCTGCTGTATTCTGACCTCATGGACAATCACTGATGCGAGGTGTGGGCCAGTGATGTACTGCTCCAGCTTCTGTTTAGGCTTCTCAAAGTCTGCAACGTCTTGTAACAAGGAATGCAGCTCCTTGAGCTTCATCTTGCAAGGCACCCGGAGGACGTCGTCCCCTGGGGCGACAAACTGGTACACGCAGGGAAGGCAACTGGAGATGCAAGACTGCTACCAATTATGACGCCACTGATGTCACCAACCCTACTGATCGGCCTGCCTGACGCTTGACGCTGCCTGCATATCAGCTCGGCGTATTGCGGACTCGGAGGCACTCTGCACTGGCCGGAGCCGTATCCGTATTTTCGAATCATTCGAGAGAATGACAGTCATCGACACTTCTTGCTCCTCCAGACACATAACGTTGTGTTTCTTGCGTGCAACATGCTGTGGGCCTTTCCATGCATGCCGGGGAACACCAACACACGCTCGGGACCGCTCCAATGGTTTACCGGCCCGAGTGTGACACCCTGAGACTCGAGCGAGCCAATCGTAGCCCAAATAACACATGGTCACCAACGTGGCGTAAACTCTTGGACACATTGCAGGCCCGCCATCCGTGCAGAGCCATTGTCTGTTGCAACGGTTCAGACGGGCCACCTGTACATCGATCGCAGCCAGTATCGACGACAGAATTTCTTCGAAATTCGCAGTGATCAGTTTGAGTCGAATTACTGTTACTCGAGTCCTTCATCTGTGATGGGTCACTTGTGCGCGGTCTGAACCGGTCTGCCCTGACTGCAGCCTGGGCTGCATGGATGCAAACGAGGTAGCTACGAATGTTTCGGGCACCTAATACTTGATACATATCAGGTTAATGTTGCTAGGCAAACTCCGCAACGTTTGTATGCCGCGAGCGTCCTTCTCTGCGCCAGCAAGATCGCTCCGGAAGCCCCGCAATGGCTTGACAACTGCAGAGATCGCGCACCTACCAGGTCCGTTTTCAACGCACCCTCTACTTCATGACGCCATGAGTGCACGTCTGCCGGACGCTTGCTGATGAGTCCAATGAGCGCGCTTTGATCCGCTGTCAGACCGCCGGTCCACCAGACGACTGAAAAGCACGCGCATGAACAGGGAATGGAGCTACACATCCTACAAACGGCGCTACAATCAAGGCGAGAGCCACGGTGTGATTTATATGCATGCCGACGCGACCGCTTGCCATGTGAAATGTGCTTCAAGTGTGCCATCGTCTAGGGCGCATCGACAACACTTTCAATTTGCCTGTGCAGGCGTATGAGCGATGGGACCGCATCACGACAAGCCTTGTTGACTACTCCACTGTTGCATTCACGTTTCTTCTGCTGCCGCAGCTCTTCAAGAACGCGTTAGCTCTCAAAGCGGGCAACGCTGCGTCCTTGGCGGGCTTGTCCTGGCTGGCACGCTCCTCCACCCTTCCCGCATCGCTGGCTGAATTGCGCGCTGCACCTGTTTCTATCTCTCTTGTAGGCTCCCAGAGTTGATGCAGTCTGCGATTCCTGGAAATTGTGCCACAGCTGGTCCCACCCGGCACAGCCACTGACAGGTCAACACCACGGCCAACGCCTGCAGGGCTTCATGACCGCCCTTATGGGCAACACGCAGCTCCTCGGGTACTTCCTAGACAAAGGTGAGCGCTCTGCGGCAGCCATACAGGGCATCGGGGTCATCTCAAACTACGGAGTCCTCTTCCAGGCACGCCCTCCCTCTTCTTGCCCCACCCCTCCACCATAACTCCTGGCCAACCCCATCTGCCACCACTGAGGCCAACACGGACGCAATGCCCTTATGGACACGGCAATTTACCCATACATGCCACCATGGTAAACTTGCTCAACAGTTACACACCTGGTCACATGCCGCCCCGTATGAAGTGAGATACGTTACAGAGGTATGCTCCACAAGGTGGTAGAACACACAGGTACGATTCATGGCAATGCATCGAACACATTCACCATGGCCGATTGCCGTACGCAAATTGAACACAACAGCGTTCAGTATCGCGCTACAGTGTCCGCCCCGTATGAAGTACCCCCGGTGCGCCGCCAGACAGCGGCTTGCTCTGCAGCATGAGTCTGCTAACAATGACTGGTGTGTCTATGAACGCGGCCATGGCGGGCAGGGTCCTCCCGGTTACTACTGTGTGAGCTGGTGCCCTGATTTGCCAATCGCGCGACCGCCCTGAGCTACCCCCGCAGTCGCCCACACCCCGCCCCCCATGCAGCCGGCGCATGCATGCAGGTGGCGGTCGCCGGCCACATGCCGTCGTCTCTCCCGCCCGCGCTCATCGCAGCCTGCCTCGTCTCCCTGTCCGTACTCTCGGCGCGCGCCTCGGGAGCGCTGCAGCCCGCGTCGCGCGCGTGGCATGCGTGGCAGGCGCTCATGGCCATCGTCGGCATCATCACCGTGCCGCAGGTCCTCTGGACAACCTTCTTCGACTCCTCCACGCTCCTCCCTGCCGCCATCGCCACCGTGCCAGGTGTGGCCCTCTCCACCCCGCTCGGAACCCCGCCGTCCGTGAGGGCTGGTTAACCATGGTTCCCGCTGTTGCATCGCAACCTCTGTACGTGGTGCCGCTGGTGCTACGCGTTGCATGTGCCGCATGCATGTGCGGCTGCCCAGGCATGGTGAGGCCACACCCTGGGCATGTGCTGGCCGGGCAGCACACAGCGTGCGGCCCTCCATCGCCGTCGCGGCAATCGTGTGCGTGAGCGCTGAGGCCACCGCGTACACAGCGATGCAGCGGTTGCTTGACGGATCGCCGGCACCATGACGTGCTACGTGCTGTGGTGCAGCGGTGGTGCTGCTGGGCATGGACGCGACGGGGCGGCTGACGGGGCGGCTGCAGCGGCTGTGGGGTGCGCTGTCGGCCTGGACGGCGACGCTGCTCTTCTGCTGCCAGCCGATCGCGCAGCTCGCGGCCAACTTTGTGCGGCCGGAGGGCGTCGCCAGCCTCTCCCTCGCGACACTGCTGCTGGCCACGCTGGGCAACAGCATGATGGTGCCGCGCGCGCTGCTCAAGCGGGACGTCATCTGGCTGACTGGCACCGCGTGGGGCGTGGCCGCCTACGGCTGGGGCAACCTGCTGACCATGGCACTCGCGCACCATCTGCACGGGTGCGCTGCTGCTGTTCCAAATCGTGTGACGGCTGGTGAAATCATGTGACGGCTGGTGCGCTGCCGTTGCAACACTTGCCACTGGCTGCATTCATACCGCTCTCTGTATTCATAGCCGCTCTGTCATCGTGTGGAGCCCCCGTGCGCGCCACAGCCTGCTGCGCGCTTGCGCAGCCGGTCACCCAAAGGACACACCGCGCAGCTAGATGTGTCAGCCGCCCCTGCGCCACGGCACAAACGGTGGGTATGTCATATAAATTGCCGCTTTCAGCAGTGCGCAGCCTGCTGTCGACCCTGTGCCGCTCATGAGGCTCTGGTGGTGTCGCACAGATTGCGCTGCAATGCATCGCACTCATGCGTTGTGTTGAACCGTGGGGCGGTGCGGTTCACTGACGTGGGAACAACAGTGGTTAGTAGTACATGCGTTGCTCCGTGCTCCGCATGGTTTGGTGGACTGTGTGTGCGTGGTTGTGAACGGCGCAGTGGCACATGCTGTGTGTGCTGTGCAGGATTGGAGGGGTCACGCTGCCGCTGTTTGCCGCCGTTACAGCAGCCATGATTGTGTACTTTGGGGCCGTGCTGCGCATGGACGCCAAGGCAACACGACCGGCCGCAAAGCAGGCGTGAGGCATGCATGCTGGATCTGGGATTCAGATTACACAAAACCGGTGTAAGCCGGCATGTCGCCGCGGCTGGGCGCCTTGACGAGCGCTCCTCTGTAACTCTCCCTGCTGTGACACCGCACACACCCACATGACCCGCGCAGCCCGAGCGCTGCGTTGTGAGTTGATGCGTTCGACTTTCTACTCACCGGATCGACCCCTAGCATCTCCAGCGACCCGCACGGCCTGTCCTTCCCACACCACTGCCTCTCCCGCCCCTGTCGCCACACATGCCCCCTGTCGCCACACCCATGCAGTGCGCACATGTACTGTGGAAGACAAACGGCCACGCAGCACGCGCAGCACGCGTCACGCCTGCAGCGTGAGCGTCGACTTGACGAGCTCGGAGTAGTAGCCCCCGCGCTCGAGGAGCTCCGAGGTGGAGCCCTCCTCCACGACGCGGCCATCGGCCATGACAAACACGCGGTCCGCGCGCTGGATCGTGGAGAGCCGGTGCGCGATGACGAGGACGGTGCGGCCGCGCACGAGCCGCGCGACCGCCTCGTTCACGAGCGCCTCGCTGCGCATGTCGAGGGAGGACGTCGCCTCGTCGAGGATGAGCACCGGCGCGTCCTTGAGGAGCGCCCGCGCGATGGCCACGCGCTGCCGCTGCCCGCCGCTCAGCTGCATCCCCGTCTCCCCGACCATCGTGTCGTACCTGCACGCGCGCACGCATGCCGCTTGCCTCTCATGCATGATCGCGTCTCTTGATGCGACTAAACAAAACCGCGGCGCTGCCCGTGGCGACTCGGGCGGTCAGTACGGACAGACCCCACACACACAGCATGCACAGCGGGCTAGTGCCAACTGCAGTGGTTGGGTTTCGCGGTGTCAGCAGGATCACATCGGCACAGATGGAGCGACATCCGGACCCCGGAGTGTGCCGCGAATCTTCGCGGTCACTAGTGTCTTGACCGCCGGTGTTTCGAATCACAGCGCGCAGAGCACGCACCCGTCCGGCAGCTCCTCGATGAATTCATGTGCATTTGCGGCGGCAGCGGCGCCGATGATGTCGGCGCGGCTCGCGCGGGGCGCGCCGTAGGCGATGTTGTCCGCGATGGTCGCCGTGAACAGAACCGGGTCCTGCGCCACCAGCGCCACCGACGACGCCCACGCGTCGCGCGACCATGCTGAGATGTCCATGCCGCCCATCGTGATCGACCCCTGCTGCGGCGTGTAGAACCGCTCGATCAGGCTGACGACCGTCGACTTGCCGGCGCCGCTGCGGCCGACCAGCGCCGTGATCTTCCCGCGCTTGAGCGTGAAGTTCACGTCGTGCAGGATGACGCGCTCCGGCTGCATCGGGTACGCGAACGACACGTTCCGCAGCGCGATGTCGCCGTATGCGAGCTTGTGCGCGAGGTCGTCCGGCATCGGCCGGAACGGGTACGGACACGTAGAGCCGGTCTTGTCGGCGCCGGGCTGTGCATCAGTTTCCGCCGGTAGCCACGGCTCCAGCTTCTCCCCCGGCCGCGCCGGCTTGGCGGCCGCGCCGTTGCTACTCCGCATACCGTTGCCTGCGCCGCTGTCGCCGTTGCCATTGCGC
The DNA here is from genome assembly GCA_024500015.1 of Ulva compressa. Lineage (NCBI taxonomy): Eukaryota > Viridiplantae > Chlorophyta > Ulvophyceae > Ulvales > Ulvaceae > Ulva > Ulva compressa. The sequence goes on along the minus strand of JALKAD010000013.1, from coordinate 492,083 downwards.
GACGCGGAGGCGCGGTCCTTCCTAGGCAGCCACCACTCGCCGGGCGGGATCGCGGCCTCGACCTGAGGCTCAGCACGCGTCGAGCTCAGCAGCTCCCGCACGCGCTCCAGCGCCGACGTCGCCTTGCGCACATCCGCCAGCGTGTTGACCGTGCCCTGCACGCAAGCCACACGCTCTGTGCGCATGCATGCCGTATCAGCGCGTGCTGTGGGTGCCACATCGTGGCATGCTGTGCAAACGGGCGGTCGGAACTCCGTCCTGGTAGACGAGTCAGTCACATACGGTCAACTGAGAGCATGCATGCCGTATCACCATTGGATTTTAGTCTCCCCCCTTGCCACAGTGGTACTGTTCGCACAGTACACCGCAAGCCACACACACGGTGGCAGCGTGGCATGCTGACTCAGTCGGCCGCCTGCCACGCAGCCGCGGCGGTGCTCCTGGGAGCGGCCCATGGGGCGCTGCTATGTATGGCACACCTCTTGAGCTGTCATGTTGCATGTCACACAGCACAATACAGCTGCGGGCTCTGTTCACAGAGCAAGCGACGGCCTGCCATGCATGCATGACGCACAAGTGGCTACACGCGTGTACATGGAGACAATGCGCGGCTGCATGCATGGCGGTCCTGCGTGTGTTCTAGAGCCCTACAGAGCCCCGCGGAGGCACGCACCTGTGTGGCGTAGAGGAGAGAGTATGTGAAGCCGATGCCGGTGAGCATGACGCGCAGCGGCATGCGCTCCTGAAGTACGAGCCACCCGCCGAAGCCAAACAGGATGATCAGGCTGAGGTGGATCGAGCCGCGGTTCGCCGCCTCCAGCCACGCCTTGGCGTGCGCAAACTCCATCCCCGCGCGGTAGGACGCCTTGACCTGCAGCACAAACCGCTCCCGCTCCAGATTCTCCCCTGCACAGCACAACCCCTCAGCCGCTGCTCCTACATAATTCACACCCACCATGCTGTGCTTCACAGCACACAGCATGCACAGCACGCAAACCACCGTTGTGAGGTACGTGATGCTGCTGTGGCCAAGGGGCACCGTCCACGGCATGCATGCACGAGCATGCAGCACAGCCGATGCATGGGGTGCACGCTGGGGTTGCCCCCACGGCCACAGGGCTCTGCTGACCGGCGCGGGGATGCGCTGGGGCGCGGGTGGCGCACCGGCAAAGGCGCGCACGGTGCGGATGTTTGTGAAGGCCTGCCCGGCGACGCGCGAGAGGCAGCGTAGCGCGGCGGACAGGCGCGCCTCGATGCCCTTGGCCACTTTGCGGTAGATCGTGGCGGCGATGGAGGTGCCGACGATGACGGTCGCCAGCACGGGCGCGAGGTAGCACGACAGGCAGAACAGCACCACCACGCTGCCCGCCGCCTCCATCACCGCCCGCAGCCCGCGATCCCGCGATATACTCCTGCACGCCAGCCGACCCACATTGGGTCCTACCATCTCGTTCGATTGCTGGCCATAAACTGGCTGTTCCCAGACACGGGCTCGCCGGTTCTCGGTTTGCACGCGTGCTGTGCGTGCTGCGCAGCGCAGCCGGTCACAGGCGACTCACAGGTGACCCTGCTGCGTGCTGCGTGCTGTGCTGCGTGATGTGAAGCAAAGCTTGTTGCGTTGATGGTGTGTGGAAGGTGATGTGCACTTTATAGCAGGGCTGTGTTGCTATTCTTCATTCTTCAAGGGGCGCAGCACGCACAGCACGGTATTGTACAGGCATGAGGCTGAGATGGTTGTGGAAGTGTGGCCAGGGCTGGGGGGACAGGCGGCGGGGGGTCTGGAGGGAGCAAAGCGCACCCAAACACGCTTGCGCGGATGGTCTCAAGGTCAACAGCGAGGATGTTGGTGATCTCGGTGGCCCCTCGGCGGTCGAAGAATGCGACAGGCTGCATGAGCAGCACGCGGAAGACCTCCAGGCGCACAGCTGTCAGGACCCCCTCGGCTGCTTTGACACCTCTGGACACGTAAACTCTGCCCAGCAGCGGCTCTATTGTGTACATCACCGCCATGGCTCCCAGCAGCTGCAAACATCTCGATTTTGATGCTTTAAAGCACATGTTGGCAAACGTGCTGCTTGAGGTGGCGCATGCGGTTGGCAGTGCATGCCTAGCTGGACATCAGTGCCAGGTTGGAATGGCCTAGGTGGACAGCCAGAGCCAGAACAGCCACAGCTATGCGTGACGGCCAACGTATCACAGCAGATGGCGCTGCTGAGGCTGGCAGCGTCATTCTATGCTCCGGGCGCACACCTTCGGGTAGAGCTCGACCGGCTGCCGTCCAGCTAGGATTTCCAGCAGGTAGCCGGAGATGACCGGAGACGCCAGATTGCTGCAGGTTGCAGTAACGGCGCATACTAACGCGATGAGGATGTTTACTCTCTCTGACCATATCAGGCCCCACAGGTATTTATCATCTATGGGGGATCGATCCGCCTGACTGGCGCTCACGCTGGGTTGTGCGAGTGCCGCGGCCGAGGCTTTAACGCTCCTGCAATGACACACCGTGTCAATGTCTGCTGATTCTGTGTGTGTCGGCAGCGCGCTTTAGTGCAAGGCCACGGTTGTGTGAGTGGACGTGCCGCGACGCAGAGGACACAGAAAACAGAACGCATGGCTTGCCGAATGGAAACGAACGACACAGGTAAGACGAGAGAGCGTACTGACGTCCAGTAGCGGGATCATGATGTACAGTAGCCGAGGCTGAGCTCTGATACGGGATCCCAGGAACACTGCTCTTTCGGAAACTGCTGAAAGTTGAGCTCGAGGCAGGGACGCAGCCAGCACGGCAGGACAAGCACTGCTGACCACCTCGTAGCTTGATGGGCGCCATGGTAAATGGCTTTATTTACACGATTGCGCTATGCGCAGCGGCATTGTGAACGTCTGGCACTACGCAAATGGCTTACCTAACGCGCAGCCGACTCTTACTGCACACGACAGCTGCTAAAATGACACTGCTTTCGTGCCTGCTGATGTGAATTTGCAGCCCAGCACTGACATGGAGGGGATGCAGTGTCGCGTGGCATGCGCATTACCCATGCATGTGAACTATCTCCGATTGAGGTAAACTTCGATCGTGGAACCGCCATTGCGCGGTCAGGCGCACCCGTGCGTGAAAAGTCGACGTCTGGCCCCGGGAGCCGCAGGAGGAGGCGTTTGATGGCAGGCTGCTTGGCCTGCAGCGCTCGGGACGACGCAGCAGGATTAGACACGAAAGCCCTTGCGTGTCACGAGCCGAATCATGATCGCAATTGCAAGTCATAGATCACAATATTTGACTGCTCCACTGGCGCTGCACGGCACGAACCGCTATGCAGATGTACAATCACTATGCTTCTACATACCAAGCGCACGTCTACAGGACCACGTGGCGGTCGGGTCACGACCGCTGCGAAAGGTGGTGTCACATCGTACAGTACGGCATGCATGCGAGTGCGCCCGCACCTCGCGCCAGAGCTGCTGGAGTGCACGCGCTTCCATCATCTATGGGGGATCGAGGGGTAATAGGAGCCATGCGTCGCCCATAGATGATCACTCGTCAGAGATTAGAGCGGCTGGGCAGCAAGGCATGCAGCCACGACAGCCACGCATGAGCACTCGACAAGGACTCAACGCCTGCCTGGTCAACCTGAGGACCACACAGAGGGTACAGGCCTCATGCATGAGCGGAATCCACTGAAGATGCCACTTGTAAGGCAACTTGTCAGCCGGACTATATATGTCAGGCCTCTCACATCCAGACAGGTGTCCCGACGCCTGGTGTCCATGTACTCTTACATCGAGGGGCTCCGATCCAGTGCACCAAGCGAATGTACAACTAAAATCACATGCTAGCCAGCAGATGCGAGCCGGCCAGGCGATCACCTGGCACGAACTGCGCACCCGTGAGCCGTGCTACACTGGACATGGTCTTTCTGATCACAAACCCGTTTCCTTTCACTGTCGCCGCACTGAGCTCCCGCAAGGAATTCTCAATCCAGCGAGCCTTTGCTCGCTTGTTGAGCGGCCCAACCACCGACACTGCCAGCGTGTTGAGGTACTGCAAGGCACGCAACCCTAGTCTGCCATATGTCTCATGCACAACCGGCACCACCTTGTACGATCCCTGCACACTCCCTTTGTACTTGTTAAGTTTGAACTTTACGCGAACTTCGGCCGCGTGCCCCTTTGCCCGCGATGCCCCTTTGCCCCCACCACTGCCACCCCAGATGGGTGGATGAAGCTGACATCTAGCACATACACGTCTATGTCCGGACCATTTGCTAGGATGTCCCCCCTACTGTCGTCCCTGTAGCGTCTGTCCAGGCGGCGCATCACAGGCTCAATCGATGTGGACACCCCTGCCGCTCTTACTCGACGGCGCCAAGCCGTAATGGCAATGTTGTGGCGCAACGTCCAGCAGTCGGCATTGTGTCGACATGTCATGGCATGATCTACGTCGCCGGGCTTCACCCGAGCATTGCAATCACATATAACTTCCCCATCTAGTGGCGGCAGGGGGGAAAGTCCACCCCTGAACCGCATCCCATGCACAAAATCCCCATCATTCAGAGTCAGCATGCGGTTGGTTGGGAGGGAATCCAGGAACAGTGAGGAAGCACGACAGGCGCAGCTGCGCATGCGCGCAAGGTCTTTTGCACCACCAGGGGTGCTGCCCAGCTGTTGCAGCAGCGCGTCGTGCCGTGTCTGCGCTACTGCCCTGGTCACTTTTCTACTCATACCGGGAAGGCCAGTGGCGATGAAGATGTCGTCGAGCTCCTCTGGGCCCCAGTCCGCCTCTGGCGGCATCGCCGCACGCAGCGCTGTCCATTTTTCTTGTAGGCATTTGGCGACGTCGCCGTCAGCGAATGGGCGGAAGTCGGGGGGGCCATCGCGCATGGCGTCATGCGCCAGCGCGGCGCTGGACAGATAGGCTGCATCTGCCTCGAGCTCCGTGACGTCCATGAGGCCGAATCCGCCGTGGCGTAGCGGTAGCCGGAGTTGCTCCTCGGCGACGGCGGGCATGTGCGGGTGGTTCATGATCTCCCGCGCCGCCGCCATCACTCTGTCTTGCAGCTGCTGCACTGCCTCTTTGACCGAGTCCCACGCGACGACGCGGACTAGGTGGGTAAGGGCAAGCTGCACAGAGCCGCGGAGCAGCAGGAACTTGTCCTGGGCAGGCAGGGGGAGAGAGAGGAGGCGATCAATCTTCGCACATGCGGTTGTCGCGCGGCGGTTGCAGTAGTCCTTGACGTAGGGGGTGTGGCCGATGGGCGTGCCTGCGCAGGTGACGCCGTGTGGGCGCAGCGGCACGCCTGTGGCGTCGGCCACGGCTTGGGCTGCGTCGTGGTTGTTGATGGATGTGGCTCCACTCTTCTCACGGCCGATGCGGAGGCCGATCGGGTGGGCGCGTTCCTCCAGGGTGGTGAAGGCCTTGATGATGGGTTCGCCGGTGCCGCGGATGCTGCAGTCATCGGCGTAGGCGAGGATGGCTGCGTCGGCTGGGTCTGCAGTGGCTTGGGCGGCTTCGAGAGCCGGCTGCAGAGTCAGTGAGAACAGGAGGCTGGCAAGGGGGTCGCCCTGTTTCACACCTCTGGTCGATGTGATCGGGGCTGTGCCTGGTGGGGCGCCTATGACGTGGTGCTGGGTTGGTGCTGTGTTGGCCCATATGGCGTATGGGAGGAGCTCTGGGGCGCGCTGGTGGACTGCGTCGAGCATGGACTGGGTATGGATGGAGTTGTATGCGTTCTTCCATGTACTCTATGTATGTATGATTATGTGATGCAGCGGTCTGACTGCAGCCCACAGTGTGCACAGGCCATCACTCTGGAGTGGGCATGGAACCGTAGCATCGCTGGCCGCGGTGGCAGCTCAGCAGGTGCGGTGCCCTTAGGCCCGGTGCACCTGTTTAACAAAGAACAACAAGGACACAGCAGCATCAATCACACGAGCAGCACCCGGCGGCGACACCCACCTGCGTCAGAAGCATGGGCCAGCGCAGACAAAAAACAAACCGGCCGCAGTCGGTCGCTCGCAGGCTCCAGAACCGATGGACACAGACCCACAGGATGATGGTAGCAACGAGACTTCCAAGTTGAGTGAGGCCATGTTTGAGACTGTTTTTCAACACGATGGCCGCCCATGTTGCGGCCTCCACGGGAGGCAGAGAGCAGCAGCGCCATCCCGCTCGGCTGCTCCGGCCACGCAGTGGAAAGCACCGCGGTGGCGTAAACCACAGCAGTGTACGCTGCTGTGGTACACTGAGACAGATCAGGGCCTCAACAGGGCCGAGGTAAGGCCGCTGTGCTGTGCTGCGCATGTGTGCCTACCCAGCATGCCTGGACGGCAGGCATGCCCAGTCCTACTTTCCTCTACCAAGACAATGTCGCATCAGCACTTGTGTCCCTGCAGCATGCCCCCGGGGCTACTGCATCACTCGCATCAGATGGGAACCAACCCAAATACTGCTTGCACGTGCGACCTCCGACACTCTCGCAGCGTTTGAAACACAAACCCAGCTTAAACTCAGCCTGTACCAGCCGCAAGGCCACGCCGCCCTGCAGCTTCGCAGCCACCGGCCTCAGCAAGGATTACAAACACGCCGTCCATACCAGAAGCGCTCCCCACCGTGTGTCAATGATCATCTGACACCTGGCTCTTCTGCGGAAATCTGGAGATTCTGATATGGAAGGACGTTCCTCTTCCAGCCACCCCACCCCCCCTCCAGTCACGCGGTCTGGCAGCGTGAGATGTGCACTTTGTCCATCCCCGGTACGCCCTCCAGCTGCAGATCCTTCTCGTTCGCGATGTGGAGCATGCAGATGAACTTGACGTGCACCGAGGCCTTCTCCATGGTCGCCTGCAGCGGGGTCGGGTGGCTACAGGGGGCATCCTCAAAGATGGCCTTCAGCTCTACGCCGCGGCTGCCGACAGTCGTCTCAGACGCCGTGCCGCCGCAGCTGCTGGGGCCGCCCAGTGCGGGGGGCGCCACGCTGCAGCTCTCGCTCTCGATGTGCACGTAGCTGTCCCACAGCGCGCTTTTCACGGCGTGAACGTCGACGTGCTTGGACGAGAGATCGAACTTGGCCTGCACGTGCTCGCACCGTGAGGCAGCACGGCACTGTAAATGGTTCTAGAGGCGTGTTGCTGGCTGCGGTTGAGGTCATCGCGTGCACGGCTGGCCAAATGGAGCACCGGCCTATCCACGAATTCGCAAGCGTGCAATGGTCACACCCATAACCATGTGCGGGACGTGATGGATCATGTCATGCTGTGCGAGCCCACACACGGCGTGTGGATCACGGGCTAGGCTGCCCCACCCACGACGTCAAGTGACCGCAACTCCACCGGTCCAAATGCATGCCGGCACGCAGCCAGGCGTGGCCATCGCCCATCCACGGTTGCCCCTGTGCGCATGTGCCGAGGCCATGCCTGCTCGATCGCCAACACAGCACGGCCGTCACCAGCACAGCACAGCAGGGGCGCCGCACCTTCATGCGTCGCCGCTGCTTCGGCGCCTGCACCAGGCCCCCCACCAGCGGCGTCAGCCCCCCAGCGCCGAGCCCCTCCTCCGGCTCGGTCCACGCACTGCCACCCCCGGCTGCCGACGGATACGCAGCGTCCTCCCCATCACCGCCGCCAGGCTCGAACGCCGCATACCCTGCAAAGTCGCCGCCACCCCCGTCCCAATCGTCGCCGCCGTCGTCCATGCGGTCCTCCGCCCAGACGTCCCCAAAGCCGCCGCCGTCATGCATGGCCGACGCCTCCTCGGCAAGCCTAGGCCGCCGCTCCACCTGCACAGCGCAGCACGCGTCCGGGCTGTAACAGTCACCTCTGGACTTTCAGCAGCAGTCGACACACTGCCACGAAGCCAAGCGGCAGCGCCAGCAGGCGTGACACCAGAGGCCAGCACAGCACAGCACAGCATGCCCAAGCTGCCTCTGGCCGGCCACAGCCACGCCATTCCCAGTGCGCCGCCGCATGAGCAGCTTGGAAGCGCAGGACGGCGTTCAGCCAGGGCACGCATCGTATGCGATATGTCAATGGCTACGCGCTCACGGCTAGCAGCTTTCACTGTACACTACAGCACGCGCCTCATGCAGGGGGGCACATACCTTGTGCAGGTCGGCAAAGGCATCCTCAACGCGGCAGGAGGGTTTGCCGAGGAGGAAGAGGGAGTCGCCGTAGGCGAGGCCGTAGCTGGGCGCGAGCGCGCAGCACCGCGCGGCGCGCTTCTGCCGCGTCGCCTCGGACATACGTGTGCTGCGCGTCGCGAGCGCGAAACGAGGGTCGTCCAGGGACTCCGGCGGCGGCACCGCTGCCTGCTTGCGCGGCGCAGCCGCCTTCCTGCATGCCGGGCCGCAGCGTCATGCTGAGACCAGGCCAGCGGGAGGGCACTGCAGGGCGTGCACAGCGCGGCGATCCCGCAAGCAGCGCAGTGCCACGGGTGCTCCTGGCCACAGGCTTACGCCCGTCGCCACCTATGGAAGCACTCTCACAGCAGCTAGCCACTCGGTCGCTGAGCTGTGATTTGATGGCTTTGACTTTCTATCTGCCAGACCGGCACACAGCAGGCCCCGGCCGTCCCACTCATAACCGCTTCTGGGCACACGCGAATCTGGCCACTCACAGCGGCAGTGTTCCTCGCCATGTTGCTCACCACAGAGGAGTCGTGTGTGTGGCTGTGTGTGTCGGGCCGCAGCACAAAGCACGCAGCGCGTCCTCATGTGCGGCGGTCGGATGCACACACGCGGTGCTCCTGCCACTGCGAGCCGCCGCAAGGTGGCGGGAGCACCGCGCGGCGGGTGCATGCACGGCGATGTTGCGCAGGGCCTCCTGAAGCATGGAGGACTGCAGCGCGCAGCTGCGGGGCGGGGCGCACCGGGCGGGCTTCTCGGCCGGGTCCTTGCGCTCCCCCGGAGCGGCGTGGTAGCGCCAGTAGTTGGGCTGCGCCCACGACAGCGGCTGCTGCTGCGGGCCGCCCTGCAGCAGCCACCCAAGCTCGCTGCGCACATCGCCGGCCCAACCAGCCGCCTGCACGCACACCCAACATCGCTCCTTGGTTCCTCCGCATGCCACACCGCTCTCGCCGGTCAGCTTGGGTCCGATCACCCTCGGTCTCGCTGCGTTCCCAGCCTTGATGCAATGGAACGAAAACGGAAAATTGTGGTGGCCGGTGTTGGCCGGGACCACATGCATGCGGCCGCAAGCCGCCCCGGAATAGATGTCTCAGCTTCTGGCAGGCGACGCACCTGAGGCCGCTCCACCGCGGCCGTGCCCGCATCCACTCCGGCGCTGGCACGGCTTGTGCCATCGCCGTCTGCCGCATCGAACCCACCCATGTCGTTGAAGCTCATCTCCCCTCCGCCCCAGTCGTCGCCCACGTCGTCACCCGCATCTCCGTAGTCGTACCCGGCACCGCCGCCGTCATCGTGCACGTGCATGTCATGCATTGCGTCGGCCAGGGCACCATCCACATCCGCCGACGCGCGCGCCGGCGTGCTGTCATCCCCATGCGCCCCTTCCGAGCCCGCTGCCCCCATCGGTGCTGCGCTGCCATGCTGCGCCCCCGCCGCCTCGAGCGGCCATCCCTGCTCTGCACGCCGCCGACTGGATATCGTGAGTTCGTCAAACCTCAGGACCACGCTCGTGCAGACCGCCCAAGACACGCTGCACCACCAGATGCATGCACAGCAGCGCCACAACCAGGACTACGTGGCAGACGCGAGCCATGCCGACTTGTCCAAAAGCAGGTACCCGCATTGGCAGATCCACAATTCAAATCATGTACACCTGTAGCCACAGATAGATGGGATCGAGCATGCACCCGGCCACGCACCGATCGCCCGCAACTGCCGCTCCCCCTCCGCCACAATCAGCGCCGCCAGCTCATCATGCGCGGCCACTTCGCCTTCGCCCGGCTCCGGCAGCCAATCGTCCAGCGCCTCCACCTCCAGCGGCGCCTCGGCCGCAGCACGCAGCACGGGCAGCAGCGCGTCGATGCGCGGCGGCTCCGCGCCAAAGGCCTCCTCATACTCCGCCACCAGCTGCCCGGGGTCCGCCATCAGGTCATACCCGAGGTCTGCGCCGCCGTAGCACGGCAGGTTGAAAAGGTGCATGGACGCGATCTTGTTGCCGTCGCCGCCGGCCTCATACGAGTGAAACAGCGGCCTGCCGATCCCGTCCACGCAGTCGCTCTCGGGCAGGCTGATGTCCTGCGGATGCGCGTTGGTCGGACAGTCGCCGTCGTCTGCCTTGCGCGTGCGCTTCGCACGCCCCGCCTTCTCCCCCGCCTCTCCACTGCCTACAGGGACACACGGTGAGGCTGTGAGTGCGTGCGAGAGGGGCTTCACTGCAGCGTAGAGGGCTAGACGCGGGAGCGAGCTGCACCTTTGTTGGTGACGGCGATCAAGTTCCCGATGCTTTTGAGGACGTCATCATGCAGAGTCGTGACACGGCTATGGTGGAGGCCGACCACAGCAAAGCAGAAGCGCCTGGCGAGCTCGAGGTGTGGCCGAGATCCAGTCTCAAGCAGGATGTCGTTGATGTCCA
>JALKAD010000013.1:461990-481513 GCA_024500015.1 Ulva compressa | reverse complement strand
CGACTCGGTGCGATATGCCGACCACGCCATCCCATGGGTTGATCTTGTTGAGGCCACCTTTCTCATGCAGCTCCACGAGCTTGAGGATCTTAGCCTGAAACAAGGCTGGTTTAGGCAAGGCTTGAACCACGTGTGTCTGTTCCCTCAGTCCTCCAGAAGGACTCACAGCATGAGCATTCGTACGCTCTGTTGACAGCACTGTGCAACTGTGTTGGAAATGCAACGATAACACAGCCGATCAGCGCACGGACCTCCCAGTCTGGATCGATATCTGTCAATCTAGATAAGGTCCGGTTTATTTCGGATGGGCTTGGCGGGCGCCTGCGGTGAACATACACATTTCAGTCTGAGACGCAGTTGAAATTGTGGTGACGCAGAGGAATGGGGAATCACAAGGTGCAGGGCACAACACGACATCCGCCTCTTTGATCAGATACTTACATATCCTCTGCGTCCAGGTGTTCCTGTGCTGGTGAAAGATATCTGGTCATCCTGTTTGAAGCGGCGCTCAGATCGCTGAACTCAACATAACAAAAACCTCAAAAAGCACTGGCCGCGGATAGACGGCACGTCCAGGAGTGCCAGAACAGCCTCGTCAGTATCTTTTTCTACGATTTTTCAACGCCGCAAGAGATCTAGAGGCATCGCCTCAGCTGCGCTCTCACGATACTGACATTGGAGCTGATACCAGCGCAAACGTCTTGCCAGAGAATGTACCGCTTCAAATAATTCTATTTATGCGCCTGCAGTGTCCGATGAAGCGCGCACGACTCGTCTGCTGTACTCGCTGTTGAAGTGATCAAGAGTCACGCTTCAAATCAACCCCGCTATCTCGCGTACACCAACTGAGCCAGTCACGGCAGCATTATCAGGCCACTGCCAGGCAAGAGCGGCAAAGGCACACTGAGCGAAACTCATGCAGTTCTTACACGCTTTCTTGGTCGGTTGGCAGGCAGAAAAGCCTGTATGAGATTGCCCACAAAACTGCTATGTGCCGCAAACTCTTTCACTGGAAGCTCAGGTCAACTACGCTACCCCTCCTCCGCGGGTGGTGCCGACTCCTTCGACGACGCAGGCACCCGTTGTGGCTTCCAGAGCATCACGTACGAGGTGTGCCAGTCGCCGCCCCCCGCCAGCTCCAGCAAATCCTCATCCTTGCGAGGGATCATCTTCTCATCGTCAAACTGCACCCAGATGCCGTCCTCCTGCTTCACCCACGCCACATAATGCCCCGAGTCCGGCGTCCGCCCCTGCATCACCGCCCCCTTTCAAGCTACCACGTGCGTCACACGCTCTTGAAACCGCCATCAAGCCGGCACCATCAGATGAGGTTTACACACACCAACACAGCCTCACACCCATGTGCAAGCAGATGCATGACCAGATCCGGCTGAGGGGTGTCTCGAGACAGAGTCGCTCACAGCCTCTTCATGCGCATGTTGACGATGCTTGCTGTGGAATGCACCAGTGCGTGAGTCTCAGCACCAGCAGCGGTCTCTGGGAGAAAGCACCTTGTGAGTGAGTACCGCCAGCAGGTTGTACCGTCCGGTGAGGGCTCCGGTATAATCCTCCCGGGCGCCCCCGCCCATCACGGCATCCCCATCAGCGTCGGTCGCATCACCCGCCTCGTTATCGGCTTCGGTACGCACGACGCCCGCCTTTTCGTCTTCGATCCGCCGCAGCGCAGCGCGGGGCCCGCGCAGCTGCGTCTTGAGCTCATCTGTGCAAAAGTCCAGCATGTCCAGCTGCAGCGGAAACGCCACCTGCACTCCACTCTGCTGGTGACAGACACGCCGGCACAGGCCAGACGCCCACGTGCTGTTCCAACACTAGCAAGCAAGTGTTTGCGCCGATCCCTAAATCTACTCGTAATCAGGCCTGATGAACACAGCATGAACGACGCCTGCCCACGACTAGCCATCATTGCGCCGCACTGGCATACACACACAGTGCCTCTCCGCTCTCAGATGACTGCAGATGCATGAGCGGCGTATGCTTGACTGCCCACGTGGTGATTCACTGTGTCCACCCCATGGGCCAAACCCATCCCTCTGTTCCAGGCTGGAAGGGAACACCATCAAGCAGCCCAACCGCGCCTGATGCATGCGCGCCATGTGGCAACAGTTGACTACTGCCACCAGCGTGCCCACGCCGGCAGCGTCTGCGACAGCGTGGCCGCCAAGATCGTATACACCAACGCTTACATCTGTGCTTTAAGTACAGGAATATATCTGCATCACTTGGATTTTTTTTCTTGTTTGTTTATAATACATAAAATCCGACTATGTTATTGTTTGCATATCGCACCTTGCGCCTGATCTTGGCCTTCTGCTGCAGCTGCACCTTGTAGAAGAAGCGCACAACCTGGATCGTGAGGTATGCGGGCAGCACCGAGAGGCGCGCCTCGCCCTGCCAGGCGGCCGTGCGCTGCAGGCCCTCGCTGCGCTTCTCGCGGTCCTCCACGAGCCCAAGCCGGATGCCCTCGTGCAGGTGGTTGATCTCGCCGGTGATGTTGCACTTGATGGTGAACACCTCGAGCTCGTCCTGCGTCGTCTCCTCGCTCTCCATGCATTTGAGCGTGACCTTGAGCTTCATCTGGAAGAGGCTGCTGATGATGTCGGCGCCGTCGCGCGCCAGCGGCGGCCGCCACTTGCTCAGCAGCTGCACAGCACACGGCGTTGGAGGACACGTGCCCGTGAACAGAGGCCACTGCGGTCTCTCTCTGCTGAACATGGTCATGTCGTTTGGCGCTGGCAGGACCGAGTCATGCAGCGCTGAGCACTTCTAGGCTGCCGCAGGTGTTCCAGGCAGGTGTTTGGACCTCTGTGTGAGCCTGGACCTCTGACTGACATCCCTTAAACCATCCGTGAGCACATGCAAGGCTGGCGCCGCTGACATGTCGCAGAAACCATGGCACGGGGCACTCACAATGGGGCAGCGAAAGACAACAGGTCATGCGGAGCAGGGAGCGAGACAAGCTGTGCATCTACAGGTGGCTGCGACAATGCCAACCCAGACGACCAGAACAGGCATTGATTGCAGACAAGCATGAGTGCAGCGTCTCTGGCAGCATCCAACCGGACTGTGGGTACATGAGCCACGCAGAAGTGAGGTTGCCCCGATACAGTGGCACACACCGCTGTCCAGCATTCTTCTGCATCCTGCTGCTTGAACCCACGGCCACCACCTGGCACTTTCGATGCTGCCATCTCATCAAACTGTGGCACCTCTGACCTCAAGGCTGCCCAGAAAGCAAACGGGGACACAGTTACGCCCTTGGCCATCTCTGTGAAGAGTTTACTTGCCTCACGTGTCAATGGGGCATTGGAAGTGCTGGCGGTTTTCAGAGCTTCCCGGAGCTCAGGAACCTTGTAGAGACATTGCAGACACGCGTTCATATAGCATGTGTTGCCAAGGTTCTCCAAGCCTGCCCCGTACTGCCTTGTATCCACTGCATCTTGCTCCTGCGGAATAATTGAGATAATCAAGGCGTTTCTGGGCCGTGGATTGGTTCTGGGCATTTTCTGACCAATGCTGAATGAGGTGAGCAGAAGGCAATGACGTGAATAGAGCGGGGCCTGCAGCCAGCAAGCTCCAAAGACAGCTGAGCTGAGAAGCATATGATTGGAGTGTACTGACCTTTTCAGGAAGATCCTCAACAAATTGGGGCTCCTCTGACTTCTCTGGCAACGTGGCCACTTCGGCTGTGCCCATCATCATAATTGTCATTCCGTCCTTCAGGACGACTTTTCCCCATTCGCTGTCTCCAAGTCGCCCTCCTTTTGTCAACACTTTCTGTCTCTCGATCGGCACGCCGGTCAGTGACATTAACTGTATCTTAAACATTTCCGGTGGCTCTTCGAGGTCAACCTCGACGTCCTTGTAGATCTCCTTATTCCATTTGACATTGACTTTGATCTTCATGCTAGATCGTACGCTAGCCGTTTGAACTATGTTCACAAGCCTGTGAATCTTTGCAGCAAGCTGGAGTCAAAGTATGACGACGTCTTATTGAAAGCAAAATCTCCGGAACGAGTCGACGGTCTTGACGAGCAGAGCGTTAGCCTAGATGACAGTATGTCTGCGAAAGTATGTAGTTATGGTGGGCCTGTGGCACTCCTGCCTCTTGATCAGGCGCAAGTTGAGATTGCAGTCAAACTCGGACATATAATGCATGAACGACGAGCTTTGTCTGACATATCTAGATGGGGCCCCATGGGGGTGTAGCCGGAAAATGCCGATTCGTGTTCCGCGCCGCTTTTGCAAGCTTGGCGGCGGCGTTTGCACCTTCAACATGTCAACTACTGGTCACGGTGCGTCCGAATGGCAAGGTGACACAACACATTGATTTCCGCGCTCGGCTGAACAGGTAGACATAGTATTGTGCAATTGTGTTGTCTCGACTCTGGAACTTGTCCAATCATGAATGCTCTGCAGTGTCGCCCAGCCCTCGGTGGCGCTTCTCTCGCCGTCCGCGCGCCAGTCGTGGTCGCACCCAGGCGAGCTCTAGTTATCCAAAACGCACATAAGAAAGGTGCTGGTTCGACAAAGAACGGCCGTGACTCCAACCCCAAGTTCCGTGGGGTGAAGGTGTACGGCGGACAGCCAATCCACCCAGGCGGGATCATCGTCAGACAGCTAGGAAACAAGGTGTGGCAACAACATTGTGGATCATCATAGCTGCGTTCTCTGTGTCTTTGCATCGCTCATGCGTCCACATCACGTGCGTACCATCTGCATGGCGCAGTCGTGCCGGTGCTTTGCAAATCCACCATGTGACCAGAAATGCTATCAACTCTCCGTCATCTGATCCTGATACACACTGAAGGCCATGTGCTTGACATACTGCTGCCTTACAGTTCCACCCAGGAAACGGCGTGGGCTGTGGCAAGGACTTCACCTTGTTCTCAGTGGAAGAGGGCGTGGTGGTGTTCGAAGTCATCAAGCGCAAGAAATGTGTACGTTTTCCCACTCTCGGTCTGGAGCTGCTGGTCCCTGTCTGGCAGCCCATACGAATGCTGTGTATGTGGTGCCAGTATGTGCAGTCCAACATCAGCTCTACGACATGCAGGTTTCTGTGTACCCCGCTGACCATGTCAAGGCACAAGGATTCCAGCTGCAGAGGCAGCCAGGTAGCCGTGCTTCCAAGCGGATTGAGGAGTGGAAGGGCGTGCCCCGTAACCGCGACGCTTAAACACAGCAATCCCACTAATACCAGACAGCAATGAGCAGCACATGCTGCACCATTGTAACCGATCACTCTGCACGCACTTTGCGTCACTGTACGCGGGGTCAGTGACTGCTATAAACGGCCATTGACAAATGAGGTGCTATGGTTGCTGTGGTCTCCTACCATAAAGCACCCAGTCCGCCTGAGGCTAGATCGCTGGTCGTAGTGCTGGACTTCTTGCGATCTGCACAACTGCAGCCTCCATTGCCACACGAGAGCTCGGGATTGCCAGCCGTGATATTGTACATGATCGATCTGTGCAGATCAGGTGGGGTGGAGCAGCTCAGATGCACATCAAATTGGCATCGTGCATAATTGTGCAGCATTCAGTCGAAATATACATTTGGTACTGTCAAAGGGGAGCGTGCGTTTCACAAGGCCACCTTTTTCACAAGACCAGTTGCCACAGAACCCAATCATCTCACGTGCCCACACGGCCTTTCGAGATGTTGCTACAACACACAGATAGCTTGTTCAGCACAACACCGTAGCTGATCGAAAGCAGGCGCGAACAAAGCTGTCATCCTTGGTGAAGCTTCACGAAGCCTACTGTGATTGAGCTTGGGCATTGCGTTGGATGGAAGAACATGCGATTCTGACAGTTCTTCACTGGAAGGTTCATCCGCTCACCGGGGTCGTTTTGTTGACCAGATGCAGTTACACTAGGACTGCTGTGCTAAGGGGCAAGGCAGTGTGCAGCTCACTTGTGCTGCTTGTTGGCCTCGCGCTGCTTCTTCAGCGAGATCTTGGCATATGGCATGGCCTTGCGGATGTTGACATTCACCTGCAGGCAGCCGCCTGGTGGCGAGGTGGCATGGTCAAGCTGGACATGCCTTGCAGATGGACAGGAGAGAGCAAGGCCAGGCCGAACCGCTGGCCTGTCAAGCATATGCTGGGGTCAGTAGGTCGTGTCTCGCCTGGCATCTGGAGGCGTGGTGTGGCAATGGTTTGACACAGTCAGGGCACACTATGTGTGGATTTCAACTGCTGCAACCGGCAGCCAGCGGGCGATCGACACGACACCAGCTGCGAGATTGTGATGTACAGCGCTCTCTGTTCATGGCAAAACAACCGAGGGGCTGATGGAGGAAGGTGGCAGCGCACGTCTCCCGCAAACACTGTCGTTTCCTTGGACAGTCGCTTGAGCTGCTTTGGGCGCTTCTTCTCGTTGAGATGCTGCTTCCCTGCATGCCTGCGGATGACCTTGCCTGATGATGTGACCTTGAAACGCTTGGCCATGGCTGAACGGGTTTTCAACTTGTACTTGGCTTCAATGGCTGTGCACACCGGCGCCACTCGAGGCGCTGGTGTAGCAGCAGAGAGGCGTGGCGCAGCGTTGATGCCGCATCTCTTGGATGATAGAGCCTGGACAGGGAGAGAGAACATGTTTGGGGTGGAGACCCTGCACCACCTGCGGACAGGAGCGTCCAAGAGCGGCAGCCAGCGTGACATATTGCAGCTAATCATGTCGTTTCTCTCAATGCGACGCTTTAGGTTCAGCGCATCTATCGTGCGGGGGCGAGACAGAGATAGTTGTGCTCGCTGCACCAGTTGGACAGTACTGCTGCACTCGACCTGACGGCATGGCGGCAGATCATGGGCGTCAAATATTGCCAGGCTGTGTCAAATTCACCGATTCTGCGGGATCGTGCGCCCACGAAGGCGCGACCATGTAGGCGTGCCGACAGCCAAGAACTCCAAGGAAGTGCCACCGGCCCACGTGCCGCACGCTCTCAGTCCCCAGTCAGCGCATGAAGCATGCTGAAAATCAGAAGTTAATACAAGCCCCATGATGCCCCTCAAGCAAGCTGCGGCTCAGGACGCTCTCCGCGGGCAGCGCGCGCCCCAAAGTCACTTCGCTACACTGGCCCGAATACATCACTCATGAAATGCTATGTGACATACCTTAGGTGCAACCCTAAGATTACCGAATGAAGCGCAGAGAGAAGCCATGCTGATAAGACTGTGCAGCTGTGCAGAGAGCAGTCACAACCAAAAACGTTCGAACAAGTCCGACAGGTCCCCGCCCACAACTGATTCAAGCATACATAAAGAAACTCTGTGTGAGCGTTTTGGCGTGCGCAGGCACTGCTGCAATTCGCGCCATTCGCAACAAGGCCGCCGCACGAAGAAGCGCACTACCCCATGACACCGCCATGCATCGCTCGACCCAGCAGAGTCAAAGCCTGCACGGCAGCACTTCTGCAACTAGTCGCATACTGTCAGAACATACATCAAATGCAAAACATTTGCGCCAGCCCTAGGGATTCCTGTAAAGCGTGGTTGTCCCGCAGACTGACACAGCTCGCGCCTAGCAGCGCACCCACGGCCGTGGACATAGACGCTCTGACATCTTGCACAGCATGCAGCGATAACTTGAAGTGTGGCTTTCGAGTGACTGTGCCGCTCGTCTCTAGCACAGCTGACGGGCGTTTTCCGGGTAGATCTTGTATTTCTTCCGCGGACCATGGCTCGATCGGGTGCGCAACAACACCTCCCTGCTTGAGCACCCGCACATCAGCCCACCAAGCGTATTATAACCGTAGTTGTGCTCCACGCGGGCGTACTTGGAGCCATTTTCTGCGCCACAGCGGCTCCTCAGGGGAGGTGCTGCACCAGCCTGAGACTGACATCTATCAAGGCCGGCACTTTGTGCTCTTCCACAAAAGCCATCCACTCACAAGGTCTGCAAGGGTCTGACAAGGGCAGTTCCGGTCAGGGTGCCTCGGCCTGGCCACTGCAGACAGCTTGCACGCATGGTTCTCAATCAGCACCCGACACCCGACTGCAGACTTCAGGCCTGATCAGGCACCTGCGGCCAACTCGAGCATCCCTCTCAGCCTGCCCGCAACGCCGTGCCTGTATCCAGCACCGCCGCCTGTGTGACCCACCGTCCCGCCGTGCAGGTGTCAGCACGGCCGTTGCGAGGCATGCATGGCAACCGCCCGGCCGAGGCAGAGCTGACAGCCGGGTGGCTGTGCGATCACACACCCTTGTGGCGCGAGCGCAGGTCAGCCCTCCCCCACCAACTGCTTCTGGCTGTTATTGCCCGGCGCAGCTGCAGCTAGCGGCTCCCATCTGTTCCTGCCCATGCATGCTACCGGGCAGCCCCGCCGCTGTCGCCGTCCTGCCTCAACACACCCCACCGTCGTCCGCACAGCACACACCACGGCCGCACCGATGTGGCGGCATGCATCGCGCCACGATCCCGGCCCCCCTTCCGATCAGCACCCTGACCAACCTGTGCCTGCAGCCAGCAGTTGTTAACAGCGTGCACGGGAACTGCTGCGACCAAGGCCGCCACTATGTACTGTGTCACACGAAACTGTGTCACACAGAACCGCAGCCTGCACGGCCCGCAGATTGCCGCTGGCGCTCGGCCCACACGGGCCCACGCTCAGTGCAACGGCTGCAACCACAGCAGCATAAAGTGCTGGTCGCTCCATGCATACTGCCGCCAGTGCTTCCAGAGTGCCGTGCACGTGAGCCACCATCACCCCAGCACCATGGCCACTGCATTCAGCCGCCGCCGCCGGCCGCTGCTCTCCGCTGCGTGCTCTGCATGCTGTGCAGCCCGGCCCGGCGGGCCTCGCTGTCACGCCCCGCTTCCACGGCGCTGCCGCGCCGCCCATGTCCACATGCAACAGAATTTATTATTTCGATACAAAACAGTCGCCGCTGCACTGTCTGCCGCGGCATGCCCTGCGCTGCCGTGGCCTGCATATGTCACCGACTCGAGCACAGCAGACTGATATGCAGCTCGCGGCCCCCAGCTCGCGGCCAAATGCCCCCCGCCACCGCATCACGCATTCAACAGCCGCAACAGCCGGCCACCTGCGGCCTGAATCCACCGTGTTTCGACTCTTAACCACAAGCCAGGCAGATGTCCACGGCCTCATGATTCCGCACACAGCCCGCAGACATCATCACACATCGGCGATCGAATTATACACACGCACAAATGCCACCATGCCCTAGTTGTACAAACGCTTGGTGCACTGGCTCGGAGCCCCTCAATGTAGAGTACAAATGCCACCCCCTCCTTGGTGCACTGGCTCCGAGCCCCTCGATGTAGAGTACAAATGCCACCGCCTCCATGTCACCCCCCCCGGACCCCGCCCGCGTGAGCCCAACGGCGTGTGCAGAAGCGTGTGGTGGTGACGGGCATGGGCGTCGTCTCCTCCGTCGGCCATGACCTCGACACCTTCTTCGGCAACCTCTGCGCGGGCACCTCCGGCCTCAGCGGCATCGAGTCCTTCGACTGCGACGGCTGGACCACGCGCATCGCCGGCGAGGTCAAGGACTTTGAGCCGGGGGAGCTCGTGTCGCGCAAGCTCGCGCGCCGCCTCGACCGGTCCATCATGTTCTCCCTCGTCGCCGGCAAACGCGCGCTCATGGACGCCGGCCTCCCGCTACAATTCCAGTGCGCTCCCACCCCCCCCACACACGCCGAGCTTCCTTCCACAGGCCGGTGCGGCATGCACAGCCCGTAGGGTGCCATGCATTGCCCGTGCTGTGGCCAGAGCGGCCATAGCACGCACAGCATGCACAGCACGCACAGCAGGGAGGCGAACCGCATCGCCGCGGCCGTGTGCAGGGATTCGGAGATGGACCCGTCTCGCGCCGGCATCCTGGTCGGGTCCGCCATGGGCGGCATGTCCGCCTTCACCGGCGGCTGCACCGCCATCCTCGAGTCGTACCGCAAGATGAGCCCCTTCTGCATC
Source organism: Ulva compressa (assembly GCA_024500015.1). NCBI lineage: Eukaryota > Viridiplantae > Chlorophyta > Ulvophyceae > Ulvales > Ulvaceae > Ulva > Ulva compressa. The sequence continues at coordinate 471,559 of JALKAD010000013.1, read as the reverse complement.
CCCTTTGCGATCACCAACATGGGCTCGGCGATGCTCGCGATGGACACCGGCCTGATGGGCCCGAACTACTCGATCTCGACCGCGTGCGCGACTGGCAACTACTGCATGATGAACGCGATGCGGCACATTCAGTCCGGCGAGGCTGACATCATGCTCGCCGGCGCGACCGACGCGGCCATCATCCCCAGCGGCATCGGCGGGTTCACAGCGTGCAAAGCGCTCAGCAGCCGTAACGACGACCCCGCCGGCGCGTCACGGCCGTGGGACAAGGGCCGCGACGGCTTCGTCATGGGCGAGGGCTCCGGGGTGCTCGTGCTGGAGGACGCGGAGCACGCAGCGCAGCGCGGAGCGCGCGTGTACGCGGAGCTGCTCGGCGGCGCGATGAACTGCGACGCGCACCACATCACGGAGCCGCGGCCGGACGGCGCGGGCGTGACGGCATGCGTGCGCGCCGCCCTCGAGAGCACCGGGGTCACGCCGGAGGAGGTGGCGTATGTCAACGCGCACGGCACCTCGACGCCGGCCGGCGACATGGCGGAGTACCGCGCGATCCGCGCCGCCGTGCCAACCGACACGTGCGCCCCCAACTCCTCCTTCCCCGCGGTGCCATTTGTGCGGAGGCTCCGGTTTTGACACCGGCCTGATCGACTCTTCCGGATTGGCTCGCATGCATGCATGTATCCCAGCATGCATGGGCCCAGTGGGCAACACTAGTGATGGATACTGTCCATTGGATAGCACTGTATCCAGTAGACGTGTATCAATTCGCCTGTTGCTGCCAGCGCCACGGTCGAGCGACGGCGCCTTGTCCCGCCTCGATGCCTGCGCACGATGGCGCAATGCGGCATGTTGATGTCACAGCTCTGCCTGCCTGTGCTGTGTCCCGTGCTGTGCGCTGCGGGGAGATCAGGCCGGAGCGGCCGATACTGCCGCAGACGCAGTTGTGCATGACAACAGTAAACAGTCGCTCGTGGCACCATGCATGTTGAGCAGTCAGGACGGCGTGATCGCGTGCGGGGGGTGGACGTTGTCCCTGCGAGTGCGTCTCGCTGATGCTGGGGTGTGCGTGTGCAGGGTGAAGATCAATAGTACCAAGGGCCTCATCGGCCACCTGCTTGCCGGCGCGTCGGGGGTGGAGGGAGTCGCGACGGTGATGTCGGTGTACAAACAGAGGATACACCCCAATGCAAACCTGGACGACCCGGAGGATGACGTGGACCTCAACATCCTGATGGGCAAGGAGGCGCTGGACGCGGACATCGAGGTGGCGCTGTCCAATTCATTCGGGTTTGGCGGCCATAATAGCTCGGTTGTGTTCCGTCGCTGGCGGGAGTGAGGCTGAACTTGCTCCTGCTGTGAGCTGATGTCTGCCGGTGATGGCCAGGCCGTCCTTTGTAGCTTTTGGAGCGTCCATGTAACCTGCTTGCGCAAACAGCGGATGTCTTCGGCGAAACTGCGAGCTTGGGAGGGTGGCTGCGTGTTGCATGTTGTGGTGACCTGGCATGCATTTGCGGACCAGGCCTTCGCGAGCTGCGTTGCCACACCCACACAAGCGTTCCCGTGGCCAGGCACGCTCGTTCTTGCTGACGTGCTATCGGAGGAGAGTCAGGTATAGATTGGGTATCTAGCGCTCCCCCGGCCGCGCTGGTCTGCACACGCCGAGCCTGACACTCGTTCTGCGTCATTGGCGCCAGCAGAGCATAGGCGAAAGCATGCGCAACCAGTGCACACGCTAGCACCTCCTCTGCATATGCACTAGGTGTGGCAGAGATCTGTATTGCGTCGGCGCAGCGGTGCTGTTGTTGCATGGATCCTCACAAGCGGAACTCGGGCTCAGTCAACTTGAGGTTCGCCAGACAGTCGCCCACGCCGACCAATCGAATGGGTTCGCCTCCATTATCTTGACAGTGTGAGTTGATCTTTGCTGATTTCCGTGAATACGCGTAATTGCGCCTGTCCGTGTGCGCAGAGTTCATGCAATGCGCGGGTCACATTGCATGCAAAAGGGAATATACCTCTTGCGATCAGCTGAGCATTCATACCTGAATTAGATAAGGATTGGGGAGGATGTGTTCGTTCGCGAACGTTCGCGCGCCAACGAGGATGGCCTCGTTGCCCACATGCGACCGCGCGACCCACCACTTCTGCGATTTGTCTGCACTCTCTCGAAGCTGACGCCAGCGGAATTTTGCAGATATTGCACGCAGGTCTAGTATAGAGCCTGCGAGGAATGGAGGCGTTCCTACACCCTCCAGCGCTTCGCACGGCAGACCCCGACTGACATGGTTTACAATGGTTCGGAGGAGTTGGAAAGACTGGGTCACCGTGCTGGTGCTTTTGGCACTTCTAGCAGGTTTGCACGCTGACACCTGTATCTCCAGCTCGTTGAGACTCGCCTTGTCGTCAGGTGACTCGGTCACGGCTTACATAACAAAGCGCTGTGTGCAGTGTCCGAAGAGGCCGGCGGTGGCCGACGCATGCACATCACTGACAGTGTGCTAGAACAAGTGCAGTATCCGTTTGTTAAGAGCACTGTTCCGAGCTGGTCGGTGCCGCTGTACAACTTGCTAGGCCCGCCAGTGGTCATTGCCATCCACTCCCAGGTCAGAGGCCGGGCATCCCTCCTCACTCACCACGGCGTAATGGGATCCCTGTTCAGCACATCAGCGTCAGCGCTCAGCACCAACGTCCTCAAACTAACGGTGTGTCAGTCTATTCCCTGCCCTCCCTGCATCCTTGTGTGTGCCTGAGGCCGTGCACATGATCCTCAACCTAAAGGGGTGCCAGTCCATCCGTTACGTCATGCCATTCAACAGCCACCTTCCGGCGACGCTACATGACAGCCTCAGAATCCGCTATCAATGACCAGCTCCGACTGAGAGGCTCACCAGCCATGCAGGTTGGCAGGCCTCGACCCAGCTTCTTCTACAGATGTTGGCCTGATGGCGAGGCAGTGTTTGAGCCAGCAGAGGGCCCCGACAAGGAACCAAAGTGCTCGCCCAAGGACAAACATGATGTCATCGATGGTTACAAGAGCTTTCCAAGCGGTGCGGGCCAGCCCAGGACAAACCACTGCCCCCTGTTAGCAGTACAGCTCCTCTATGCTTGTCGAGTCGATTGCAGCATCTGGGCCTCAGACACCGCCACTTCTCCCACAAATTCTGTAGTTTAGCCGCATACCAATCAGTGTTCGTCGTAGTCTGTGGTGTTTAATAGATCATCCATTTCAATAGTTGTACAGAACGAGCTGTACCGACCGATCACTGCTTATAGGCATGCCAAACCACCACCTCAAGGAGCTAATACAGCTGTCCTGCATGTCTGTTGAGAACGTGGCATGGCGTTCTGTGTATGGCATGCTCAGGTGGCAGTGCGTGCAAACCAGACCAGCACTTTCCATACAGGCCTGACCAGCACTTGACGCCCTGCTGCATGCAGGTCATACATCTTGGAGCTTTGGGGCGATGGGATTCCTGAGCTTGTATATTTTCCACTTCTGGAAGGTGGGCGGCATAGATAATTCTGTGGACATGACTCTGGTGCTCCTGCCAGTGAGTTTCGCGTCATGGGTGGGCGCGACGAGAGTCATCGACTACTATCACAACGCGAGTGATGTGGTCGCGGGTGGGCTCATCGGGGCTGCCGTCGCGGTGTTTGTGTTCTACGTTGTGTTCCCCTGGGGCAAGCTGCCACATGTCAAGCCTGTCCGAGCGCCGGCACAGCAAGACGAACCGGCTGATTCATCAGATGGAAATGTAGAGATGCTACCTGTGTGAATGGGCAATGAGGCTGCTCAGGCTGGATTGGCCTTAGGAGACTGGTCACGAGGGTGCCAGAATCGGCATCTCTTGCAGAGAATGAGATTCATGCGTGGCCGTGGTGAGCTCGCCACGCTATTGTTCAAGAAGATGAGGCTGCGCTCTGATGGCATGTGCACCGATTGATGAGGCTGTTTGAGTTTTGAAACCAGGATGTGGTGCATGCCATGGCCTGGCGCACCAGGCCAAGCACCAGCGCGCAGCGTAGACCATTCCTTTGTGCGGCACTTTTTAGCAGTACCGCAGGGTGATATCAGGTCCGTCACCGCGCTCCAAGGACGCTTGCCAGGGCTGTTGATGTGAGCCAATCTCGTGCCCCTGGAAGCCACAGCGTGAGAGACATATCAAGGTGTGCAAGGAGCGCGCTCGAAAATGCGCTGCCGTCACAATACCGGCAATCGGCGCGAGTACATCAGCCGCAGACGCGCTAGTCGTTGTAATTTAATACAGACTCTGCTTCCCGCACCCCTGTTGCAAAGCTGTGATATGCTGAACTGTATTCCGACACTGAATTTTCCACGTGTCCCGATTGCTTTGCGGTCGCGGTCGCAATCGAGTCCTGACCAGCCAGTTAAATAAGTAGAAGCCGATTTGTCAAACTCTTGTTCCTCGTGGCCCATGATCGCTTGCAACGTCAGATCACCTGCGCCATTCTTCACTCAGTACTGGATGTGATGTCGCCGCGAGAAGGCTGACACACTGCGTGTAGATCCTCGTTGACATAGCTGGCAAGTTGACGTAGTTGCAATAGTGTAAGGCCTGGTCATTTGTCATTGGTCGTGGTGCTCACAACAGTCATGAGCAGCAGTTCGTGTTTGTTGAGAACCCGCAGCAAGCTCTTGGTGCGCCAGATTGGCTTCAGAGACCACTACATGGGATTTACACTGTGGTGAAGGCGCGACTGCTGGCTGCTGACCACTCCAGAGCTGCACGGCCACATGGCTCAGCCTTCACAGCGTGCCCTCAGAGCTGCTGTTCTGGCCCCAGAGCACACAAACCCACACAACTCCCGAACAGACAAGGCTGATGGAGGCAGGGATATCGTAGCGATGACCAGTGCCTTGAAGGAGCGGATCGGGGTCTTGCAGATCTTGGATGGCACTGCCCCCGAGTGGCCTGGCATCCACGCCTGCACAGACTCCCTGGCAGACCTCGCCCTTGAGGTGTCACAGCAACTGCAATCTAGCCGAGAAAGCTGCGAACAAGCAAGGTCAAAGCTGAGGGCAGCCGAGGCTGAGGTCTCGGCGCTCAGAAGTCAGCTGGAAGAGGGCAGTGATGCCCTGGAGGCCTCCGAAGCAGACAACTCTCGGCTGGCTGAGGAGCAGGAGCAGCTCACCGACCAGCTGCACGCATGCCAGCAGAGCTCAGAGCAGCAGCAGTCCAAGCACGAGGCCAAGGTCAGCTCACCTGACCTTTTGTGAAGAACATGCGTTCGCCTGGGTGGCAGCAACCCCCACAGCTGATCAGCTGACGAGGACCATCTGTACTACGATTGTAGCCAGAAATTGAGTTGGAGTACGATGGCAACAGCTCTTGAAAGGCTGTTGCTCATGGTGTGGCCTGCGGGGTGCAGTGTGAGGAGCTTCGGGCTCGGCTCGCAGAGGCTGAGAAGGCACGGGCGGCGCTGGAGGCAGAGCGGCGGAAACAGAAAGACGATTTCGAGTTCCAGGAGGCGGAGATGCAGTCCCTGAAGCAGACGGCGGCCCAGCAGGTGGACGAACTGGTGCGCCTGAGCCCACCCGCCGGGTCCCTGTACTGTGTAAGAAAAAACTGAGGGCTCATGTTCAGAGCTGAACTAGTTGGGAAAGAACTGAGCTCCGTGTGAGGTGGCAGCGGCCAGGTGTGGCCGGAGGGGCTGTCGCTGCGACCCAACCCGACAGCGGATCGGGGTGAATTTGGTTTGGGACTCGCATCATGGACTCTCATCATGGACTCTCATCATGGACTCTCAGTCCTGCAGTGGGGCCGGGCTCTGTGGCTCCAGCTGTTCACTGACTGCTCTGTGAGCTGTGTGGGCCTTGCGCAGTAGGCAGCTGTCATCACCTGCGGCGGCACACAGCACACAGCACACGGCACACGGCTGGAGGCGGCACACGGCTGCAGGCGGCAGGGATGTTCCCCGGTTGCACTGAAACTGCTTTGGCAGCTGCCGGCACGCTGGCATCTGACACGCGATCACCTGCGGGGCTACAGAAACAGGAGATGGAAAAGCGCAGCAGCAGACGTATGGCGGCCGCACTGCCTCTCGCCGACCGCGCTGTGGCATGGCAGCCAGGACGGCACCTGGTGGAGCGGCTTGGTGGGTGTCAGGCCAGGGGCGACTGCAGCAGCCGTTGAGCAGCAGCTTGACCATGTGGGCGGCGGCCTGCATGCATGCACGTGCATACCCTGGGCGACTTCAATGTCCTTGTCACAGACACACTGCTTCCACAACCAGGCTGTGGCGAACATGGCTGTTGACGCGTGCAACACGGCACAGCGCAGCACACGGCACAGCACCGTTGCAGAGGCGTAACATTGGGAGATGGTGCGGGGGTTCACAGATCTGTACAGACTGGCGGGGTGTCCACAGGTGGAGGTGCGCGAGGACCTCGCGGCGAAGCGCGTCGACCTGGAGCGGCAGACACAGAGCGCAGCACGCAGCGGGGCGGAGCTCACGCTGGCGCGGCGGCGGCTGCAGGACACAGCGGCGGCGCTGGCGGAGGCACAGACGGCCGCCGCGGCGCGGCACAGCGACGTGCAGCACGGCACAGCGGCGCTGCAACGCGAGCAGGCGGAGGCGGTGCGCCTGAGGGCGGCGCTGGAGGCGGCCCGGCTGGAGGCGGCGCGCGCGATGCAGCTCCGGAGCGCGCAGGTGCGCACACGCTGCGCTGGCTTGTTATGGGCCGGCCTGCTCTGATGTGTGGCGCGTGCCCGGGCTGCTGCTGTGCGCAGGGGTCAGCTGCGGGTGGCATTGGCATGCGCGAGGGAGGGTGGGCATGCACGCTGAGCTCATCGCTTGAGCGATCAACACGCGCTTGCCCACAAACGCGGCCCCCATGCATGACCCTGGCAACTCCGGACGGTACCACTGCTGCAAAACTAATTGGGTCAGCCACACGGGGTGCAGAATGGCATTGGCTGCAGAGCGTGCTCGGCGGCACGTGAGGAGGCGGCTGGGTGAGATTGGCATAATCAGGATCATGTACCATAGGAATCATGGGGCTGTAATCCCATGATGGTACGGATGCATAGTCGATGCCGTGTTGCAGGTCACGGCGAACCTCGACAAGCTGCAGATGTGTCAGGCGGCCGCCGCGGAGCAGCAGCGCGCGCTGGAGGCTCAGCTCGCGGAGCGCGACGCGGCCGCGGCCGCGCTGCGCGCTGAGCTCACGGCCGCCAACGCGAGCGTGGAGGAGCGGCGCGCGGCACTGGCGGCGCAACAGCGCGAGGCGCAGCAGCGGGAGGGAGAGCTGCGGGACGCGCAGGTGCACGCACGGGTGCGCTCTCTTTCCGGCCAGTAAACTGCAGTCTACGAACCTGCGATTGCGGATTATAGCAGCATACAGGTGTATGCTGATGCCTGCGCACAATCGGAAACGCCAGCTGCGGCTGAGCGGTGTGCGGCGTGCACGCCTGGCACGTGCTGTGCTTTGCTGCAGCCCACGAAGCACGTGCTGTGCTGTGCCCTTGAAGCATGTGCACAGCACAGCATACTGAAACTGGTATCTGAAACGTCTCCGCCGCATTTGCTAACACCACGCAATGACGCACACGCTGTGATGCTGCGCCTCACCTGCCCGCCTTGTGCCCGTTACATCTCACCAGCTGTGGCTTGGGTGCGACCTGGGTGAAGTGTGGTATGCAGATGCATGAGGCGGAGGCTGGCAAGCTGCGCAAGGCGCTCGCTGAATCACAGCAGGCGCAGCACGCACTACAGGCCAGAGTAGCCAAGGCAGAGCAGCAGTCGAAGGACCTGCAGCAGTCCCGGAAGGTGTGGCCTGCACAGCACTGTAATCATGCATGCATACTGCTCATCAGTTCCCAGGGTGCACATGTGACGTGACGGCTCCGCAACAGCATGTGGAACCTGGCGCACTTCCAGCATGCCGCAAGCCGTGCTGCGCGTGCTGTGACTCGCAGCAACAGCGTTGCCACTGCCGCAGTGCTTGTGGTGGGATTGTGAAGGGTGCTGGCACGTGCTGTGCATGCTGTGCGTGCTGCCACGTCGCGGATTCTAAGGGCGCGCTGGCATGAGAGTGGGGCACGGCGGCGGTGCAGGTGCTGGACGAGCGGGTGCGGGCAGAGTGTAGGCGGGCGCAGGAGCAGGCGCAGGCGGAGGCGCGCGACGCGCGGCAGGCGCTCGCCGTCAAGGCGTCGCTCGCCGACAGCTGGGAGCGGGAGGTCCAAGCCACCTGCAAGCGCCTCGAGCAGGTGCGCGGCACTGACACTGCGCGACTGCCTGTGCAGCTGTGCAACTGTGCGCAACTGCCTGGGCGGCTGCACGGCCGACTGCTCAACTGGCTGCGCGGGACTGACTCCCGGCGGGCCTCGTGGGGGCAGTGTGCCTGCTAGCGTCCGCAACGGCGCTCGAGCGCAGGCCGCATCCCCTATCTCGTTCCTGCTGTGATGCAGCAGGCCGGCCGCATGCCCGGCTGCACTCGCGTTTTGCAACTGCTGCCGCTGCTGTGGTCGGGTCCAATCATGCATGTGAACGTCCACATGCATGAGCGCTTGCGGTGCATTTCCGCGAAGCTGCAAGAAGCTGGTCGGCAAGCACAGTGCATGGTACCACTGTTCTGGGGGGCAGATGTGGAAGCGCTGCCAGGGCCTCAGTGCACCTGTGCTATTCAGTTGCCAAGGGCGCTGCCGAAGAACTATCGCGCTGCATCGCAGCGGTCTCAGCGCTGTGGTTCTATTACAGGATGTGATGCTGTAAGGGTCGGTCACGCAACCCGCACGTCCAACATAACACCCCTTCACTCAGCAGCTCAGCTATGTGTGCGTGTGTGCGACTACTGGAGACATGCTGTCGCGACAGCAGCTACAGGCCGTTGCGCATGCAAGTCAAGCCACGCAGAGCCGCACCCAGCTGTGCTGTGATCGGATGTGACAGCGCGCGACCTTATCCTGTCGTGCTATGCGTGCTGTGCAGGCGGAGAAGGACAAGGCGCAGCTGCAAGGCTTGAACCGCCTCCTGCAGGACCAGCTGCAGGCCGCCGCAGCGGCAGCCCCCCCGCCAAGGGGGGCTCAGCCGGTGCATGCTGCCGCTGCGCCGGACGCGCAGCACACTCAGGTGCCCCCTTGCGGCGATTCCTCTGCTTGCACACGCATCCCCGGCCATGCTTTGCCTTGGTGTCCCTGGGAGCGTAAGCGCAGCGCGCATGACCGCAGCAGGCGCGGAGCCGCGAGGTGCCGGACGGCGCCGTGTGTTGTTGTTGCACCTGCAGCATGCATGCGGCACAGCGGCACTGGGGACTACACATGCCTGGCACGGCGGTGATTCCACATAGACATGAGTCCACGCAGCCGGTGGATCCTGAACTGCAGCGGCGTGACACGGTAGCGTTTGCACGACAAAAAACGTCAACTGAAAAAGTGTACCATTGAATTACTTGCCACGGCCGTTTAGGCCACTGACATCGCAGGCCAATCGGGCCATCTCAGGCCAACGCAGGAGCCGAAGCGGTTTGTGTGTGTCTGCTGTAGGGCGCGATCGCCGAGCTGCGTACAGAGATGCGTGCTCTGGCCACTCATCTCTCCGCGCAGCAG
>JALKAD010000013.1:441997-461892 GCA_024500015.1 Ulva compressa | reverse complement strand
GCTCGGAGCGATGGCCCATCTCAGTGCCGCCCGTAGCCACACCTACCCCGGCGGTCCGACCGCCTTGCCACCCCCGGGTATCAACTGGGCGCCGGTGCTGTGGAGCGCGGGCGCAGACGACCGCACAGCACGCGACCGGCGGCGGGTGCGGCTGTCGGCGCCGCCGAATTCGAAGGGCCCGCCGGCGCCCGCTGCCGCCGCGAGCGGTGACCCACCTGTAGCCATGCAGTGGGCGCCAGCTCAGCGACTCGACCCCGTTAGCGCGCCCGCGAGTGCGCCCAGCGCAACGCCGGTGCGGCGCGGCAGCAGCGGCGGCAGTGCACGGCGTGCGGTGCCCGCAGCACACAGTGCGGGCTCAGCGGCTGCGGGGACGCTGACGCAGCAGGAACGGCGTGTGGGGGTGCCACTGGGTGTTGCGCACGATGTGACGCGAGAAGCTGTGGCGAGGCAGGCGCGGGGGCGCAGCACAGCACGCGTCACGCCACCACAAAGGCGGGCCATGCCTGTGCGAACTGTGCGACGTACGCCGCGCTGTCTGCTTTGCACGGGTTGCAGTTCTGTTCCCGTCTGCATGTGGCTGCTTGCAGAAACGTGTGCAATGTGAACAAGTGCGAATTCGTGGGCGAGTTGGCGAACGAAGGAAGAGCTGAGCCGTGTGCAGGGATAGGGAGCAGGCAGGACGTTCGGGACAATGAGGGTAGCAGGAAGCTGCCACAGGAGGTGCAGGGCCCCTTCCAGGGGGTCCCCGATGGGCTTATGGCAGTGCAAGACACCGTGGTGGGTGGCCGGGCTGGTAAGCACGGCTCCGCTCGGTCGATGTCGGAGCAGGAGCGCGCGTTAGAGGAGGAGTTAGAGCGCATGAAGGATCGAATGAAGGCCAAGGCGATGGCTGGGGCGCTGGTGGCACCCCGAACGCCACAGGCAGAGCCGATACCGGGCCGTGCCAGCCGCAAGGGCAAGCCGTCTGTACAATTTGCCAATACTAGAGGCAAGCAGAGGTCGGCGCTGGTCCCGACAGTGTGGTAGAGCGGATGTCGATGGGTCTCCAGATGTGAACTAGCGTATATGTGTTACAGAAGGCATAGACGAGGCGACATGGGCCGTGCTGATACTGTTGAATTCACAAAACTATAGAAATGCCGCATGAATTGTTCACGCAGAAAGAGCTGATGCGTTGATCACAGTTGGCCCATATGCGAAGGTGACAGAGGTTCATGGACGTGGTGGTGCCTTTGGTTTTGTTGCGCCGTTCTCCACGCTCTTCAGAACCTGCTCCATCTCCTTAGACATGTTATTGTAGAATTCCTTGGAAAAGGTGTGGACCTTGGCGGCTTGCTCCTTCATCTGTGGTTCAGCTGCTTTAACACCTGCACAGTGGTGCTTTGCCCATTGTATGCACCATGTGCGTTGCGAGCAAGGCAATAAAGGAGCATAAATATGACCATAGTCGATATCGAAATCATGTCTTCAGGTTGGGCTGCCGTTGTGGCTGTGTCATCGTTTCGAGCTAGCATTCACATCCGGTCTCACCCCGGTGCGCGCTGTAAATGCCGAGGACTGGACAGCGCACCTTCTTTGTAGAGCTCGTTTGTGTACACCGCAAAGCGCTGGAATGAGGTGCTGCACACGAGGGCGAGATCTCGTCAGATGCTGTTTTCATCCGCATTACCGCAGCATAGCAGCGAACAGATCAAACGGCAGCACCACCACAAATGCCAGGCGGAGAGAGAGCACCTTTTCGCCAATGACTCGACCAGCAAATTGTTGATGACGTAGCTCATGATTCTTTGAAAGAACGCCATCGTGAGAACCTCCGCCGTGTGTGGCACAACAGCACGCTGACGTCAACCGCCCGTGCCAGAGATGAAAGCCACGCGAGTGCGCAGCTGGTCGCTGATGCAGCAGTAAACGTAGAACAAAAGGTCAGGAATAGACTTTTGCACGCAGCCCCACGGAGTGAAACTCACTGCTCACAAAGCGCTCAGCCTGGTCAGCACTGCTGCGGAAGTGGCTCGAAGCCGCAAGCGGTTGCAAGGTTTACATGTTAGTGCGTTCACGTGGCTCTGACACAGCGCTGGGCAGGCAGGCGCAGGCTCCGCCACTGGATCCAGCTGGACAACCATCACAGCTAACGAACATTCTACCGCGATTCCCCGGTGTACACAAGCGCTGAAACCTGCGGATCGACCCGCAGCACGCTGCGGGCAGTACGGTACACAATTATCATAGCTCATGCCACAGCTCTGAACAGCGCGTGCGTAAACATAACGTGTGCATTTCACCACGTCCACCCGCCGGACCGTGCACCCGTGGTCTGCCAAGCGCCGCGGCGCATGCATCGCACGTTCACGACTCCGTGCCAGTGAGCTGTGGTCTGGCAACAGCGCTCCAGCATGCACATGCCGGTGGTCGCCCGTACACGTACCACACCACCTGCAAGCGCATCTTCACACCATGGTTCACAGCTACTCGCGCTAGCTACAATTGCCCTCTTAGCGTGGCTACAGGTGCTCCACACGCGACACTGGTCACTCCCCCGCTAGCTCCACGCCTCGACGTTGTACCGCTTGGCCGCCTCGAGCTGCCGCTGCAGCTTGCGCGACTGCTCCGGCGTGCACTCGAGGCCGTGCGCGATGACGTCGATAAACGCGTCGGCGACCGCCGCCGGCATTTTGGCCGCGGAGCCCGAAACAAACACGCTTGCGTTGCCGTCGTGCAGCATGCTCCACAGCTGCCGCTGCTGCTCGCGCACACAGTCCTGCACATAGCGCTTGCCGGGCTGGTCCCTCGAAAAGGCGCACAGCAGCCCGCCGTGCTGCCGCAGCACGCCCGCCATGAGCATCTCCTCCCACTCCTGCATGCCATACTCGCGCCCCTTCACGCCAGGCTCATGGCACGCTCGTAGCACGCGGAAGGTTTGAAACCATGAAACGCGTGCTGCGCAACTGAAACACCCTCGCGGCTCGCCGGTGGCGTGCCGACAGGTGAAACATTTTCGAGCAATTCGCCCGGGCGCCCGGATCTGCATGGATGTCCGATTCCAATCAACATCGCAGCCGAAGCAAGCAGTTACGTACTGACTGCTGAAGCACACTACTGTACTTCAGTCATGTATTCACTGCCGAAGTCAGTAGCGTGGCAGCATGCCCCCAAGTTCAGCCCCACCCGAGCACCGCTGTAGGTGCTTGGCATCGCATGCACTGCTGACCATCTCGGCAGGTCTGAGACAGACACCGTGGCAGCGGGCGGCTCTGTATTGTGGCACAACGTAAAAGTGCGGCTTCCGGTGGACCGGCGCGAGCCCACAGGCGTCTGAGAAACAGGGCAGCAAAGCTCTGGGGAGCACCACATTTCAGCATGCAGGACGTCCTTGTGCTTTCACGTTGCATGGCGTGCATGCATATGAACATGCAAGCATTTGAGAGTGCCGGAGGGGAGCGCACGTCGGCGTAGAGGAAGTCCCGGTCATGGTAGCGGCAGCCGACGAAGAGTGTGGAGGGGGCGACGGCGGTGCCGCGGCGCAGCAGCGCGAGGCGCTCCCACAGGAACGATCGGAAGGGCGCGAGGCCGGTGCCTGGCCCGACGCAGATCAGCGGCACAGCCGGCGGCGGCAGCTGCAGCGCCCCGCGCTCCAGCCACACCGGCGCGGCGTCCCTGCACGCCACGCCCCGGCCCTGTCACGCTGCTGCGTGCTGTGCGCTCCGGGAGCAGCGCTGATGAAGCGCCATGGCGTGCACGCCAGACGGCGCGGTGCAATTGCATGCATGGGGTGCATGCATTGTGGCTGGCCGGGTGGCAAGGGGGAGTGCCGCGGTGGTGACAGCATGCGCTTGGCAGGGAAGCATGCACATGCATGCCGTCACAGCGTGGTTCAGGCGTGCATGGCACAGGTCGGCACAGCACGCAGCAGGCGCGCAGCGCACCCCGGGCTGAGGGAGACGAGCCAGGAGGAGCAGAGGCCTCGCACGCGGCGGCGGAAGGGTGTGCGGAAGTCCACCTCAGCCACGGTGATGTGCGCCTGGCCGGGGTGCGCGAGCGGAGAGGAGCTGAGCGAAAACTGCCGCGGCCGCAGCAGCGGCGCAGACTCCAGCAGCTGGCCCAGCGTCGGCGTCGCGCTCGGAAAGTCTTGCAGCACCTGCGCATGCATGTCGTGTCACACGGCACCGCGGCCCCTCATGACCAGGCGCCGCCACACCGCCGCCTCACAGACACGTGCATGCAGTCGCAGATCAGGGGTGGCGCACAGCATGCACAGCACGCACAGCACGTGCACGCCGCCCGTCCCAACAGCATGGACACAGCGGCACGGACCGTCGCAGGCCGCACAGGCACAGTTGCGGTAGGAGCGTGCTGCGTGCTGCGGGGCGCCGGCGAGTGTGGTTTAGGGGGCGCGCACATCGAGGAGGGACCGGCGCTCGCGCGCGCAGTACACCGCCAGGTCATCGCGGCCCCCGGCCGAGGCAAAGTACTCGAGCCGCTCGCGCTCGGCGTCCGCGGTCGCGCACGCTGCGAGGCAGCGGAAGAGCCGCCGCCGCGGCGGCGTGCCGGCGATGTCGAGGACGCCGCACGCAACCGCGAGGGCGGGAGCCGTCACCTCGTGCGGCACTGCGGCGTCGGACAGCCGGGCGCGCAGGCGGCGCGACAGCGCGGCCGCGTTCACGCCGATGGTGATTGACGCGTCTGCACAACGGACGCGGTCAGGTGCGGCGGCGGTTGCGTGTGACATGACGGCGCATTTCAACTGCGTTTCACCCGAGTGAATCGGTGACCTGTAGCTACGTATATATACCTCTACGTTGCCTGGCCAGCAGCACATCATCCTGCAATAGATGTGATGGACTCCTTACATGTAATGGAGTCCATAGATGGAATGGGCTTCAGCTGCTGATACACAGGAAGAGTCGCAGAGCGTCACAATGGATCCCAATGCACATGGCCTCCATGCATGTGGGGCAGCTTGACCGTAGTGCATCCAGCGGCACGAGCGACCGAGGGGGGTCACAGCACATGCGAGGGGGGGTCACAGCACATGCGAGGGGGGTCACAGCACATGCGAGGGGGGGTCACAGCACATGCGAGGGGGGGTCACAGCACATGCGAGGGGGGTCACAGCACATGCGCGGGGGCAGTGTTTAACATAGCTATCGCATTATCGCAAAATGCGATAGGTTTTGCGGGAAAAGCGAATATTCTATCGTTTTCTGGTTTTTTTGCGGAGCTGTATCGAGGTTGAGCGACAGATTTTTGGACGACATGGGTACCAGAATCAGGAATCAGCGATAATTTCACGCAACGGGTGGATACCTGTATCGGAACTACATGATAACCAGGAGAGCAAATCTGTGTGGTATCGTTTGGTTGCGATTTGGCCAAAAGCAGAGAGCGGCCAGATCGCGAGCGAAGCGAGCCTCGTGCACGAAGTGCGCCCCGCGAGTGAACTGAGCGTCGCGAGCGCAGCGAGTGGACTTTCCAAAACCTAATCAGTGTTCTCCTCTGTGTCGCTGGACCGCTAGTTCGTAACATGTTATAACAACGGCACGATGGACGAAGGTGGCTAGGGGGATGTGGCTGATGTGGTTTTACGTGCACATGTATTATCACAGACCACTTCAGGTTGACCTGGCTTCCACCCATGTATCGCTGTCTGGCAATAGCGGCTGTGGACCACCTATCGCTATCTGGCAATAGCGGCTGCCTGGGTCGTGGACCGCCTATCGCCAACATGCAATAGCCAGCTCCGGCTTGGAGACACCTATCGGTCAGCGCCGATTTCCAAATTTGACAATTTGGTGCTATCGGCACCAGTTTTGGACCGAAAAACCTTATGTTAAACACTGCGCGGGGGGTCACAGCACAGTGAGCGCGGTGGCAAGCTCAGGAGAGTTGGCTGTCAAGAGCATGTCCACGTCGCCACAGCTGCGGAATGCGGACGACCGCATCACAGGCATAACTAGTTACTCAATTGTGCGGACGCCATGCATGCTGCAGCTGACGATTGGCAGGGCCCTGTAGGGACGCAGACGGCGCCTGCGATGGCATCCGATGGCATCCTGCGGTGACTCCTCATTGGCAGTGCATGTAGGCAGGCCATTCCATGCATGTAGCCATCGTAGAATGTCTACATGCATGGAGTGTGTGGATGCCAAGGTCATGGCCATTCCATGCATGTAGGCAGGCCAGGCGCTGCGACGGGCAGTCTGTGGATGTATCTCGAGATAGGCACAACACCCGGTCAAGGGCCGGATTGGCGGTTGTGTTACACGGTGATAGATCTAGGACCCAGCAGCGCCGGGTTGGCGGTTGTGTGAGTGTGTGTGTACACGAGCCTTTACCCGAGACGCACGGCACAGGCTGTATGCGGAGTTGGAAGGGGCAGACAGGTGTGTGGCGAACCTGTGGCCACTCCGATCCGCTCGAGAAAGGCTCGCCCAGTTTCCGCTGGCACGAATGGCATCGTGGCCAGGAGGTCGCCTGGGCTGTACGTCATGCCTGACTGGCTGATGTCGAACTCTAGGTGCTGCACAACCTGCCAGTGGTCTGCAGCGGTCAGCCGGCGCGACGCAGAGACTTTCGCCCAGAAGGGCGTCATCAGACAGGGCGAGGATGGGACGTGGGGGGCACGGGCTGGGACAGGTGCCAGAGGCGCGGCGGCGTTGACTCCAGCAGCAACAGCTGCTAGCTGCTGGAACTGAGCAGAAGCCACGCAGGCCTGCCCAAAGAGGCTTGTCTCGCCGATGCGCTGCGCATTCACTGCCTCTGGGCTGTCGATGCGAACTGAGTAGCGACACGGCCGCGGCGAGGCTGTTTCCGACTTTGGTGTGCTTCTGCATGTGAACAGGAGAGCCAGCGATTTGAACAGCTCCTGCGTCCATGGGTCCAAGGTAGCCTCGTAGCCGCTGGTGGCCTGCATGCCGACGCTGTGGTTTGAATGGGCGCATGGATGAGACGGTGTCAGACTGCTGCCATCGACGGTTGACCGCAGCCGGTACTGGCCGTGACCGGTGGTGAGGGCTGCACACCTGGTCATCACCGAGGCCCTTGTCGATCAGCCTGATGCCGCCCAGCTGCTGCAGCCTTCGATCAAGCTTTTTAGCCACGACATTGAACTGCACGTATCCAGAGTCCCCAAGACCGAAGACCGCGAAGGACGTATCGGCGAACGTTGACGCTGGCAGGCCTTTGCGCAGCATGCTCGTCCAGAAGTGCTTCATGCCGTCGGGCACCTCCCCTTGCCCTGAACTACGCATGAGTTTGTCATTGAACGGAGGCGGACGCCTCGGATGGTCGCATGACCGCTTCACTGCGCAGCGCATGTACACGCCAGTGAGACCGTTGATATGAACGCAGTGACCAGGGCTGCGCACCTGTTGTAGAACAGACGAAAAGGACTGCGCTCTCTTTCCCGGCCTCCTCGACTGAGACGCAGTCCATCGGTAGGGCGCAGCTGTCGATGCCACGTTCCGTCGCTTCGCTGGCAAGAAATTCGGCCACATCCTGCGCGTTCCCAGTCTGCGAACCATATAAGACGAGCATACGCTAAACTTCAGCCTAACTTCTCGAACTTCTTTCCCGACTCGAGCATCGCCACGCGGTAATACCACTAGTGCCGAGCCGAAGACATGTCTAACGATGCTGATGCTGACTTCCTCGTATGTACACAGCCAAGTTTGTCAAGCCAGGCCTAAGAAAAACCCTGCATCAAGCATGACAAAGATGCGAGAGGCGAGCTGCTCCGCATCCACCTTGAGCTGTAGCCTGTACTCGGTGTACACGCCGAGAACTGAAATACTGTACCTCTACTGGGGATGGATCCCTGGCGACAGCCACTAACAGCTGCGAACGAATGCGTTCTGCGGACAGTTTACACTTTTTCGGGTTTGTCTCCGTGGATCAGGCGCAAGCAGCGCCGCGAGCAGTTTACACGCACTTGACTCCGTATCGAGATGTTGCCTCGTTACAGCAACGTTGTGTCTGACCTCGCGTGCGAAAGCAACGATGCGATTTGCTCGGCGGCCGCTGATGCGCAGAGAAATCTTCGGGCTGCCACTGCCGCTAACGTAACTACGCGCAGGCTTGGCCCACACTGTTGGCAGTGTTGCGACTCCGGACGGCTAGCACTCGGCGCTCAGCGCTGGCGCAGTATACTGCAGTGCTGACTCCGTTGTTCCGCATGCATATATGCGGCCGCAAGGAGTGTGTGGCCACAAGTCTGGCCACCAACCCCCCCCCCCCCCCCCCATTCGGGCATCACGCCAAACCCAAACGGGCATCGGCCACAGCACCCCTGCGGACAGGGGCGGAAGAGCGGTCAACACGCTCAAACACATCAGACTGGGCAGCAGAGGGGGCACGCGCAGGCTCAAGCAGTGCGCACAACTCAGACGACCATACACGCGCAGCCGGGCAACACGCGGCAGCCACACAGGCGGCACAGCAATGGGCGCAGACGCGCACAAGGCAGAAATCCGGGGAGCCGCGCCGGCCAGGAAAGCGGCCACAAGGCGACAGCAGAGGCCACGAGCGGGCTGGGCGACACACGGAGGCACACCCACACCCACACCCGGCCCAACACTGCCATGTATGTACGGTTTGTTACATCGAGGGGCTCCGATCCAGTGCAGCAAATGTACCACTAGATGCTGGACTCACATGGTAAGTAATTCATTTTACATTTACGTTTACATGCAACCCATCAGGTGCGATCCGGCCAGGCGGTCACCTGGCACGAATTGTGCACCCGTGAGCCGCGCTACACTGGACATGGTCTTTCTGATCACCAAACCATTGATTGCCTTTCACCGTCGCCGCACTGAGCTGCCGCAAGGAATTCTCCAACCACCGGCACTTCGCCCGCTTATCAAACGGCGCAACCACCGACTCTGCCAGCGTGTTGAGATGCTGCATGGCATGCGACCCTAGTCTGCCATACGTCTCATACACAACCGGCACCTTGTATGATCCCGGGAAGGTCCGATCCAGTATGTACTGTTACATCGCCGTATCCATGAGGACATTGACACCTCCGACAAGCGGGACCGAGTTCACCCTCAATGCAACACGTGCTTGCAAGCCTTGGTCGAGACCAAGACGCGCTTGCAAGCCTTGGTCGAGACCAAGACGTGCTTGCAAGCCTTGGTCGAGACCAAGGCGTGCAACCACGCGAGCTAGTTCTCCCAAAGGCAACGGACAAGCAACCATACCAGCCACCCCAGTCACGGGGCCACCAACGCCAGCGATCAGAGTGACACGTTCGCTTCGTATCGTTGCATGCATCCATGGCTGTGATGCAGTGTCACACGGAGATCAACGCAAGAGCCCGTGTCTTGCAGTGTCAGCTGGGTTGCGCCACACGCAAAACATAAGATGTGCCGGCAGGGAAAGCATAAATCCACGACGCTGCAAGTACCCTGCCGCTCAGCACAGGCTGGATTCGGAGTTGACAAACACCCATCAACATCACCATAAGCTTCGTTTGTGACATTGGTACATCTAGCATTCATCAGGACCACTTTTGCCCTCCTCTGATGCGATCTGGCAGGCCGGATCACACCAGAGTAACAACCACACGAGAGTGTAAGGGGCAGTAGAGAGGTGTTGCTGCCAGTGGTTACAAGAGAGTGCACAGCAGCACATGGAACCAAGCGGAGACGCCTAGCTTGAATGCGCTCTGTGGCGTGGGTCCATTCAAGCCCTTGCAGGTGCTCGCCGGAAACTGGAACAGCACTTTGCCGACCACGGGGTTATCCAGAGCCCGTTCAGACCACTGGTTTCAGGCAGGCAAAGCAGTCCTCGAGAGCTGCTCTGGACAGAGCTGGTCCGCACAGCAGGTCTGCTGCACGCTGGGCTGCTGCACGCTGGGCTGCTCACACAGTCAAGCAACAGAGGCAGGAGCGCCTGCGAGGTCGCTCTCTGCTAGGTGCACAAGCAACAGGAATGCTATATGTCAGATCCGAGGGTCCTATCATGGTTGATCTGGCAGACGACAGCAGAGCCAACAGCGCAGCACGGCTGCCCATGGCACACTCCACAGCAGGCACATCTGCAGGGTCACCAGCTGAGTCAGCGGGACGTCTGCCTGTGTCCTCCAGGGACCTGCCAGCCGCTGGCAGTGGCATCGTTGGATGGAACACGCGTACGCAAGTAGAGAGACAGCTCCTGTGCCATTGTGTCGAGCCGTAGATCGGGCCATGCTTCGGAGGGGAGTGCTCGTTTGTTCAGCTCGGCAGTGCCTTCTGGAAGATGCAGCGGGAAGCTGCGCCTGCAGTGGATGGAGCAGCACACAGCCGCTGTGCCGTGGGCACGCAGCGGGATGCACGCTCTCCCGAATTGCCGCACTCGGGCCAACTCCCCGCACGCCAAAGGCAGAACAGGTCGACGAATGCCTCTCAATGGCCCCTCCCCCCCCCGCCCCCCGCCCCGCAACCGGGCCGAGTCCTACGCGGCCAGCCCGGCCTTGGCCATCGCCAGAGCGCCTTCGCGCGTCTTGTTCCCGCCGATGAACCCTGCCGCGTGCACAAACACGCAGCCGTCGATGCCCGCCGCCGCCGAGAGCTCTTCGTCGCGCAGGCCGCGCAGCGGCTCCGGCAGGCCGCGCCGCAGCTCAAAGGAGGCCGTCGACGTGTTGACGGCCTGAACGCGCCACGTGCCGTCGCGGTCGTCCTCAAACACCACGAACAGCGTGCGCCCCTCGCACGCCAGCTCCGCCTCGAGGCTGTACACGTGCGACTTCCACGGGCAGTGCGGCGCGAGCTCCATGATCGCCCCTGTAGCCACACACGTCCCTGTGAGTCGACTGCACTGCACTATGCGCAGCAAGTTACAGAATACGGCAGCCATGACTGTGGAAAAAATAAAATGTGTGATGGTGTGGACTGGAATGACAGATTCCGGGGCAGGAGGTTGTGGAGGTTGTGGAGGGGCGGCACCAGTCGCGCGAGGACTGTTGCATTCGCGGTGTGAACGGAGCGGCAGCTGGCGCTAGCGGCATGCAGTGGATGCAGTGGATGCACTGCTGGCAGGGGACGAGGAATGACATTTCTATTTGTTAATGAATTTCTATTTGTTGAATGACAGCGGCGCGCGGCGGGGTGGGCAATTGCAACGGTGTTCCAGGGGGGGGGGGGGGGGGGGGGGTGGGGTGGTGGCAGTTCCGGGGGGCCGCACCGCTGTGGTGGATGGAGACGGCGGCCTCAAGGCAGCTCTTTACGATGGAGCGCGCGGGCAGCCAGCTGGTCACAGCACGCGCCAGCGCTGCGTCAAACTCGGCGCCGGCCATCGCCGACGCCTCCTCGAAGCGCTCGTCCAGCTTGTCGTTCCCCCCCGCCTCGTTCCACTGCGGGTTGAGGTGGCCGACGCGCGACGGCAGCGCCGTCGTCTCGAGGTACCGTGGCTCCTCGGACGAGTCGAACTGGTTGATGCCGTTGTCGATGGCGTCGACGGCCTCGATGAAGGTCTTGTACACTTGTAGCCACACCGTCTGCACCTCGATGTCCGCCTCCGGCCGGCTCATGAACTCTGCACGGCCGCGGAGCATCGTCCACCACGCTCGCATGAGTGAACACTGGATTCGCTTGTTGACTCAATGCTCGACTCCATGCTCCCCCTAACTCGGGTTGCACACCGGAGCATGCTGTGTGGGGGGCCTCCAACGACAACTTGAAGGCAAGCTGCCAGCCTCCACTGTCATGTGATAGCCAGGCCAACCGGCAAGGGAGGTTTGGCGGGGTGGGAAGGGGGAAGGGGGTCGTGGGAGCAGTTCGGGGTGGGGAGGTGCGCACTGGATATGATTTCCTTGCCGTGGTGCTTGTAGACGAGCCCCGCGCTGCTGAGCTTCGTGGAGAAGCCGTGGCCGAAATCCTCGGCGAAGCCGCGCTGGTGGTGGTCATAGCGCAGCGTGTCGGGGTTGTACTCCCCGCCGACGTCGATGAGCACATCCATGTCCTTCCACACCTGGGGGTCACGACTGCAATGCATGCTGGGTATCATGCATGGGCGCATTTGCACAGCACGATGCACGCAGCAGGAGCGCCAGTGGCTGGGTACAGACATGGGCGTTGCCGGAGGCGGGGTGGCGGGCGTGCATGCAAGCACTGGTAGGCGCAACGGGAGGGTGTCTTGGGCGCGCCCACGCAATTGCGCGCAAGTCGCTGAGGTCCGCAAACAGAGGGTCGTGTCGCTTGGGAATAAGAGGTGCGGTAGCGGCGTTTCGCGGGGAGAAGAGTGTGTGTGCGATTCTCGCATCAATTTCCGTCAGCTTACTCATGTTCGGCAATTGGGCCGGAAAGAAGGGCGCGGGTACCAAGCGTTGGTTCGGGCGAAATTGCCATTGAGCAAGCGTTCTGGCAGAGACAGATCTGACACCATACCTCCTAATTACTGGTGCACCTTCAAACTTTTCAGTTTTTCGGAGCAGGTAGCAGCCCAATGCTTCGTCGCAGTGGAACGTGCCACTGTGCGTGCCGATCTTAACAGCGCGCGGCCTCTTCTGCGCACCATCATCTGCCATGACTGCAGCGCGGGAGTACCTCGATGCAAGGAGACTTGATCGCCTGTGGGCACAGTACGACACGGACTTTCGAAGAACAGAGCCGCAGTACATGAACGCAACGCTGGTGTCGCCTCTCACGCTGAATGTGTGGAGATAGAAGGGAAGCGATGTTTGCGGTGAAGAACTGATAAATTGGAATTCAGCCGCGCGTATCGGAGCGAGTACCAATTATTCGTTTGGTTTGACTGGCGAATGAAAGCCCCTATGCCACGAAACGCGTCACTATTGTGCACACCGCTACACGTTTCACAGTGCAGTTGTCACCAAACAGAAATAGTGACAAGTTTGTGGCAAATTTCCAACTGCTGATTTCCTATTGCCAGGCTGTGCCCATGTGAATGACGAACCCAGCATCACTCTAGATGAACAGTGCAGCAGGCATGGCTGCAGGCGGCACTCGAATGGTCTCTCACATAGGAGCTTGTTACAAGCACACGACAGGAAAGCCGGCAAAGTTCCCGCAACGCAACTCAATGTGCAGCTGCACCATGCCGAAACAATCAAGACCGCCATGGCCAGGGCACAGGACGCTGTGCCTGGGCTGCCATCCACCACCCAGGCCAAAAACTCTCACTCACGAAAACCATCGGTCATGAACAGGCGCCCCGCATGGCCCAGACGCAATCAAACAACACCCACGCAGGCAGGAGTCTCCACAGCGGCGACCTATCTCAACACCACACCCCCTGCACAGATTCTCGAACACGTGTCCCAGCCATGTGCCCCATGCTCCCATAGCTCCATTCCACACACGGCCCTCACTCGTCAACCTCAAACACGACCGCCGCCGGCAGCTGCGCCCGCGCCGCCTCCGCGTCCACCCCGTACGCCGCGCCGCAGTGCAGGTACGCCATGTCCGGCAGCTGCGCCACCGCAGCCACCACCGCCGCCGCGCCCTCGCCGCCGAGGCCGTTCCGGGCGAGGTCCAGCCGCCGCAGGCTCCCCAGCTGCCGCACGCCCTCCGCGAGCGCCGCCGCCTCCGGCCCCCCGATGCCGCAGTGCCGCAGCCGGAGGTCGCGCAGCGTCGGCAGGGTCCCGGCGCCTTTGACGCAGTCGCGGCGCTCCCCGTTCACGACCGAGTTCCCGCTCCAGTCCAGCAACGTCACCCCGATGCCGCTCGCCGTGAAGCTGCGGCAGATCGAGTCGAGCGACCAGCCCGGAAAGTCGCAGTTCGCGACCCGAACCTCCCGCAGGCCCTGAAGACCCATCAGCAGCGGGAAGAGCTGCATGATCGGGCCGCCGCCGATCGGGATGTCGGACAGATCGAGGCTCTCCAGCTGCTGCAGGTGCTGCGCGACCGTCCACGTCGGTTCGTCGCGGCTCGGCCGCGCAAGCTCGGTCGTGCTGTGCACGAAGCGCTCCTGCAGCGCGCAGCACAGGCGCTGGAGGAGGTTCGGGTGGATCGCGGCTGTACGCATGTGCAGCCGCTTCAGCGGGGCGGTCGGCACGGGCTCCACCGGCGGCAGGGAGCCGGCGCCGCTGCTGAGCGGGAAGTTCTGCTCAGCCTTTCCGGTCATGAGGTTGCCTGTGATGGAGCCGGGGAGAATGCCGAGGTTGATGGTGCCCTCCGGCAGCGGTGCCGGGGGCGTGTCTGGTGCAGGTTCGCCGTCCGAGTCAGATTCCGGCGCGCCGCCCTCGGCCGGGTCGGCTTCAGGGTCGGCCGGGGGGCCCTGCGCGTGTGCGTTCCAGAAGGCGTGGTGTGCCGCTGAGAACAGCTCCATCATCTCCTCGTCTGCGTTGGCCTGCAGGTTGAGCCGCCTCGGCCGCACGAGCAGCGCCTGCATGCATGTGGGGGCCCTCAGCGTTGCAGCTGCGTGTGCACGCGTGTCAGCATGCGGCGACCGGAGCACATGCATGGCGCAACACCGCTGCTCATAAAAGCCCTGCGCGCTGCGGGCGGAGCACGCTGGCGACAGGAGGAAGCCGTCGTCCGCGGTGGGCGCGCATGGGAATGGCCATGCACGCATGCAGCAGGCTGATCGCACCTGGGACACGTCGAGCTCCTCCAGGCACGGTAGCCGCGCAGCCGCCCCGACCATCGCCGCCACAGCCACCCACTGCCCTCGGTTCTCGCTGACGTCCAGCAGCCGCAGCGCATGCATGCGGGCCACGGCCGGCGCAAGCTCCTCAAAGCTCCGCGACAGGGAGTTGCGCCCCAGCCGCAGCTCCTCCAGGCCGGTCAGCTGCCATAGCACGGGGCACAGCACGCGCAGACCGAGGTCTGACAGCCGGTTGTTCGACAGGTTGAGGTGGCGGAGGCCGGGCATGGCGCGC
Organism: Ulva compressa; assembly: GCA_024500015.1. Taxonomy (NCBI): domain Eukaryota; kingdom Viridiplantae; phylum Chlorophyta; class Ulvophyceae; order Ulvales; family Ulvaceae; genus Ulva; species Ulva compressa. Next base: position 447,071 of record JALKAD010000013.1, on the reverse strand, counting down.
AGCGCCGGCGCGAGCGCGCGCGGCGCGCTGCGTGCTGTGATGCCGCAGCCGGACATGTCTAGCAGCGTGAGGTGGGAGAGGTGCGCGAGGAAGGGCGCGAGGGCTGTGGCGCCGGAGGCGCCGATGGGGTTGTTCGAGATGTCGAGGGAACAGAGGCGGGATGAGTGCTGGGGGAGGGCGTCGGAGAGGGCGGGCACGTCAGCTGCGCCGAGGCCCACGCTGCGTGCTGCGAGGTGGCGCAGCGGCTCCATGGAGGACATAATGTTGGCGATAGTCTGGAAGTGCGTGTTGGCACCGGGGCCGCCGCTTGCGGGTGTCGCGTCTGCAAACGCATGCTGGGTGAGCGTCTGTTGCGTATGCATGCAGCTGTGGCTGTGGCGGGCGGCGGCGCACCAGCATCGAGTAGCTGTTCAGAGATGTCGAGGGAGTCCGAGACAGTCTGCAGGTGGCGACGGAGCAGAGCCACGGCCATGCTGGGTGGCGTGGGGGGCATGAGGGGGAGGAGGGTTGAGAGCTTGTGGTCAGTGGCTGTGAAGACCATGGTCAGCAGCTCCATATCCAGGCCTGCCAGATCCTGCACGGGCTGCAGAGTGGATGCGGGTCTGAGCGGATGGACCACATCGATGGGCCACATCGATGCGTGTTATCAAGGAGGGGTCGAAACCGTGGGTTTCTAGCAACTGTGCTGCTGGTAGGGCTTATGCCTGTGTTCACCAGGTGCCAGAGTTGACTAGCTGCAAAGGACACGCACAGAAACCTGCGGCGACCGTTATGACAACAGCGACGGTGAATCAGCACCTGCAGGAATCCGGAGGTTGGTTGGTTCTGATGCACTAGGTCGTGCAGGAGCTGCCCGAGCCTGGTAGTGCTCGTTCGGACCGTTTGCCCGTCCTTCAGGAACTCGGCCACCTGCAGCTCGGCAATCACTGTCAACCATTAAAGACGCCACAGTTCTGACGATCTTCCTGCGGCCATGACAGCGATGGTGGCTGGCTGCACCTGTGCCACATCGCGCAGCTCTGCTGCTTGCATCCATTCGCTACAGTCAGCGCCTTCAGCAACGAGGTCCATCCACTTGAGGAACGAGCCTTTCGACACCGGCGCATTCGATGCACCAGGCGCATCTTTCATCTCAGCCAGGATCGATGAGCGCTGGATTGCCGCGTCCGGCACTCGCTTCATGCCGGCCCGCTCCAAAATGAACAAATCTGCCCCTTCGCACACCATCACAACCCCGTCATCCTCTGACGCTGCAACAGCTTCATGTTGCTGTTTGGTGGCAGCGGGCGCATCATTTGCCACAGCGGACGTCATGTTGACTAGACGATGAACCGACTGTTGCGCCACTCAGATCCCTGACAATCGATCAAGAAAACCACTTCTCCGAAGTACAGATTGGCGACACATCGTTGACTGATATGCCACAAAGTTGACGTGCAAATTTCCAAAGCAGCGGGCGCGCACGCTGGCGGGCTCGCCCCACGACCGTACACGGTGCGCCATGAAGCGCCATCAATTGCTCCCGCGTTAACTCAAGTTCATGGGGAACTCGACAGCCCAATGCTGTACTTCTATGCGGCCGTGCTGTGACACCCAGGCTGAGGCGGGCCTCAGCCCAGCTGGAAGGGTCTGCGCAGGACGCATCATGCAGCAGAGACTCTGCGCTATAGCGCGCTACACATGCATGGGCATGCAACTGGCAGGCCGCACGTCCGAGGGCCTGTTGTCCTCGGCGCTGCTGAGGCCTAGATCTATCAGAGTGTAACACATCCGAGGGCCCGCTCCAGGGTGTGCCATGGTGGTTACCTTGCCAATGCATGGGGAGCCAGGTGCCATGGGGAGGCCTCCGGAGGCGTATGCCAGGGCTAGCCAGAGTGCAGTTCGCCTACATGCAACAGGGGATCGATCGTTTTGTACCAATGCGCGCCACCTGCCGGCGCCGCTGCCGGTGCCATTGCCCGCAGCACGCAGCAGCACAGCACTCGTATGCGCAGCAGCACAGCAAGCACCCGCAGCGCGCAGCAGCACAGCACACGCAGCGCGCAGCAGCACAGCACACGCACGCACACCGGTGCGGGACCAGCAGGGCGATTGCTCACGCCGCGGGTGCCGCAGCGAGAAGCGGACCGGGCACACGGCAGAGGGATGCAGGCACCTTGCTGGGAGTGACCTCTACAGCTGCACTGAAGGACCTCTCGCCTGAACTTCTGGGGGCCACACGACGGAGAGAGTCGACGGGAGCTGCGGTTCCCAGTCCCAGTGCTGGGAACGGGCCTGTGCGTGTGTTAACACACATGCAGAAGCATCCTGCGGGACATCAGAGGTGAGATCCGATGTGCATGCGCAGCAGCATCCTGCGGGACATCCGAGCTCGGCCAAGGTGGCATCTGATGCATGAGCGCACATGCCATGCGGATCGCGGTACCGGCGGGGGTACGGGCGAAGGTCTGTGACGCTTTTCGCTCTCAATTCAGCCCCCCACAGCAGCAACAAGGCCTTCTCTCTGCGGCAGCAACAACGCCTTATCTCCGCAGCGGCAACAAGGCCTGGCAAGGGCGGCCCGCTCCGACAGAGCTCGCGAGCGCGCCCGGAGAGGCTCCGATGTCTGGCAGCGTGCAGATGATAGCTGGCGTCTGACGCATGTTTGTGCACATGGGGCCCCAGTACACCACGCTCGCGGCCATGGTGTCAAGAGTCTGCCACGAGTCAGGACTCTGCCGTGGCCATGACAGCCGGGGTTTTCGGGAGCCTAGGCAGCACGGCTGCCGCGCGACGCTGCAGTGGCGCCTGCGCCGTGACACCTCGTGACAACGGGCGGGCTGTCGCCGAACTAGTTACTTGGAGAACGGTGCAGTTGGCGTGGCAAGCGTTCCAGGATAGCAACGCCACACACTATGTGTTGCGACCCTGGTTCAGCGCAGCAGCGTGCGTACCAGCTTGACCTGGTGGCGAGCTCTGCCCGGGGCCGGGCCCCGGGGTGACAAGAGGTTGCCGCGTGGGGATGTAAATGGAGCGCAAATGCAATTTTAATTGCTTGTCGGATGTGCATCGCATCAGCTGGCAGGTATTGCATCTGGCACGCTGTGGTCAGCCTGAGGACTACTGCAAAGAAGAGAGCGGCTATACATGCCCCTGTGTGGGGCAGACCCCACTCAACCACCTGTGAAACCATTGCACTGCCGTTCTTCCATCACCGGCAGGCAGCAGTGACATCGTGCATGACTACAAGGGGCTGATGTGTACACGTTGTAGATGTAGCTGCGTTAGGTTAGATATGGTAGTACCTTGTGACTCAGGCCGGTCCTGTCTGATGTCTGACCGGGGTGGACCACCCTTGTAGGGCTGCTTGTGCACAGTACCGCCACCACCGACGATCTGTGTCCCACCTTCCCAAGGGCATGGTTGCGTCACCACAAGCTTTATATACTGTCATGGACATGGTGGAGGTGCTGCCACGCTGCTCCATGGCGGGAGCTGCCCGCTTCGACCATGCGTGGACAGGTGCACGTCACACGTGTGACTCAGCATTCTGCATGCGAGCAGGTCAGGCATACGCACGGTGATAGAATCTTAAGGATAGAGTTGCACAACGGCATGTGCAGGCGGATGTGTGCTGTGGCATGCAAACTCAGGCAGCGATGTACCAATATCGTTTCCCCCCGGTCGTTGTACAGGTTTACCGAGCAGACCTTTGATACGGTCGACCCGATTCTGTGATCGTTGTACGCAATAACTCTCCATTTCTGGTGTGTTTCGGTTGCATACGAACGCGTCCCTGGCACCCTGTTTGCAGCGTTGGCGAAGATGGTCGGGGAGGACTTCACCATACTTGATCAAGTCCCCCCAGTTGTGGCGATCAACGTCGGCGGGCAAGTCTTCGTTACCTCCAGAGAGACATTACTACGGGTATGCTGTTCTGGCTGGGAGGTTTCGAACGTTCTTTGACACATGTCTCCGAAAGCTGTGCTATAAACAACAGTCCAGGGCGACCAGGGCAAAGCATCATCACTGCACCCTTCGACAGTCAATTTCCCAAATTTTGGTTTGGCGCTGATGCTTGTTCTACTGCTTACGCCTGCTCCATGCTCTGGAGCGCTCAGTGACTCGTCTGCGTTCGAATGTCTCCCGACAACAGCTTGATGCCACTGACGCCTGGAATCACAGTGAGCAGGGATCCTGCTCTCGAAATGATCTCGATATGCAGCGTGATGTACCTGCCTCCCGCCCGATCGCATTGGGGTGGAGTCAATCTGTCGATAGGTGGTCGATCTAGTCAACATCGTACACACTCTGAGCTGGTTCCAAACAGACAGACGATACACACAGGTACCAGAATCCCTCATATGCCGCATGTTTCAAGGAGAAGTCCCAGTCAAGAAGGTCCATCAGGTGCGGATGTCTTGAGCACAGGCCAGTCAACTGTGCCCACTCAACCGGCTCCACATGCCTTTCTCACGTGGGACGAGCGCTGCAGACAGATGTCACGTACTTTGTGGACCGTGATCCCAAGCATTTTCAGAGGATCCTGAATTACATGAGGGACGGCACATGTGTGCTCCCACAGAGCATGGAAGATCGAGAGGAACTCCTTGCGGAGTCTAAGTACTATGAGGTATGCAGACTCGCAGCCCCTGCAGAAACACAGCGAACAATTGGAAGCCTGTAGGTCGCCGTCCTGCCATGTGTTCAGCTCGGCTGGACTGTGCCTGCAAGCCTGGACACATGCGACAGGCAGCATTCGACCGGTAACAAGCATGCTGAATCGCCAATGTTCCCGTTGATCCATCCAGAGCCCTGTCGAAGCTTCCATAATCACCGTGGGCGTCCTGCAAAGCTGAGCGTGCGAGCACATGCAGATGCCAGCCCTGGAGAAGGTGGTCAGCACATCTCTCGCGGACTCCCTGCTCTCTGCCCTGAAGCTGGACTTCCGGAGCCTTGTCCTGCGCCATCATGCCGACACCGGCTCTCTGACAAGCTGTGTGGAGGTGGTGCTGGCCTTCATCCGGGATTCATTGGTCAAGATCACTCCAGTCACGGAAGTCAGCTCGGAGAACAAGCTGCACGTCTTCTGGCT
>JALKAD010000013.1:421878-441897 GCA_024500015.1 Ulva compressa | reverse complement strand
ACTTGAGGTCGCCCTTCACCGTCTTCTTGAACATCTTGACCCTGCATGCCGCCACGCAGTGTTGCGCTGGCAGCGCCTCCAGGCACAGCTTTGACGCTGCGGCCGATCGAGCCACAGATTAGCCGTTCCAGGTCCACGCAATTTGGCCGTCCAAACGTGTGCACGTCCTCTAGTGCCTCTGACCGGATTGACATCCAACACCGTGCCAAGATAGTTGTCCAGGGCGTTTCGTCACGGTTGCTAGTCCAGGCCGTCCACCCAGACAGCAAGAGTGCCCATACTGTCCTCAGTCACAGCCCCACTTTGTTTACAGCCTCGCCAATGTATCACGAGCAGACCGAGCATCCATGCGCTCATGCTTGCAATTGCGAGCCCAACTCGGAAGCTGTACCACTCCGCCAGCCAGTCGGACGGGCGGCCTGCCAGCCTCTGCCGACAGTACGCAGCCGAGCGCACCTGTCCTTGTCGTAGAAGGGCGGCATGCCGGCGACGAGCTCATAGATGAGGATGCCGAGCGTCCACCAGTCGGCGGCGCTGTTGTGGCCCTGCTGCAGGATGACCTCCGGCGCGAGGTACTCCGGCGTCCCGCACAGCGTGTACGTCTTGCCGCCGGGCGCCAGCTTCTTCGCAAACCCAAAGTCGGTGATCTTGAGGTAGCCGTTTGTGTCGATCAGCAGGTTCTCCGGCTTCAGGTCCCTGCCGCACACACTCGCACATACGTGTCCGGCCCGCGCTTGCACATGCATGTTTCCCGCTATACACCAGCTGCCCCCATATATGTCACCACAACCTAATCTAAAACATACTGCGTTGCAACGCGTTGACGACACTCACGCCGCAGGTAGACACGGGAGCATGCGCACATGTGCGACCGCCGCATGAACCCGACCCTGCCGGCTCGGTCGCAACTGTAGCGACTACAGTGGGCAGATGATGACAGCCTGGGCGAGAGCGCACCGGTAGACGATGTCGCGGGCGGAGAGGTAGGCAAAGCCGCAGATGACGGTGGCGGCGTAGAAGCGCGCCCAGGCCTCGCGCAGCGCGCGGCGGCGCTTGCGCATGAACGTGAAGAGCTCGCCGCCCTGCACAAAGTCCATGACGAGGTAGAGGTGCGTCGTGTCCTGGAAGGCGGCCTGCAGGTGCACGAGGAAGGGGCAGTCGCAGTCCGCCATCAGCCGCTTCTCCGCCTTGATGTGGTTCACGAGCTGGCTCTTCACGACGAGCGCCTTGGAGATCTGCTTGAGCGCGGCGTACTCGTTGTTCCACTTGACGAGCATCACGTTGCCAAAGGCGCCCTTGCCCAGCGGGCACACCTGCACGGCCGCGCGTCATTAAGAGCGCACCCTCAGCATGCCGCACGCCTGCGCCACCACCGCCGGCGTCGCACGGCCTTGTGCTCAGCAAAGCAATTAAGGTTTCATATTCATCATCCCATCTGTCAAGACGGCCCGGCCTTGCTGGATGGCCGTGCGTGAACTCGGTGCGTTTGACAAATCACACACAGAAGAGGCTCAGGCCCACAAGCACAGCAGCAACTCGGGCACAGCAGGGCGCACGATCTTGAGGTCGGAGAGTCTGATGTCCTTGCTGGCGGGCCCTGCGAGGCCGTAGTTGAGCTTGGCCTTGTCGGAGAAGTACTTGCTCAGCGGCCCCATCGTCGCCTCAAAGTCGGCCTTGCTCATCTTGAGAAGCGCGACGTCTGTCGTGGACACCACGCTCGCAGCACGCGGCTCGTTGCACAGCAGCGCCAGCTCGCCAAAGTACTGCACACCGCCGCCGGCTCAGAACAGAAGCTGCCATACATGCGCCCCCGCAGCGCGCCACCCATGCCTCTGTCTGCTTTTTCTGTGACTGCCAGTCGCGCACGACACACTGTTCGGCCAGAGCGCGGCAAACATCTGGCGATGTAGGTGATTTAATCCATCAGCAACCGGAGAGTTACATGCCCGCAGCCAATGTCCCAATTCTTCAAGATCAGGCCGCATTGACACCACAACGACAGTGTTTCCACGCCGCGATGCCCAGAATGCGTTCGGGGAGCTTCCGTTCTGGAAGCAAGCGGGTGTAAGGCGCACCTGGCCGGGTGAGAGGCGCATGACGGGCTTGCCGTCCTTCACGACCGCGAGGACTCCCGTCTCGACAATGTAGAAGGCGTCTCCGGGCTCGCCCTGGTTGACGACGCGCGTCTTCTTTGGCACGACCACCTGCTCGAGGATGTCGCACAGCTGGCCGCGCGCCGAGTTGCTCAGCTGCTGCAGCAGCGGCACGCGGCGCAGCGCCTCAAAGCGCCAGGTGTGGCGCAGCTGCTGCAGGTCGCCGAGGAGCGCCGTGAAGGCCTTGCGGTCCAGGCACAGCAGCTTGCCTGTACGCACGGTGTGCAAATTTTTGTGGTCTTGCGATCTCTACCACATCCGTGACTTCTGTCTCTCGTTGCCACCCAAGCAATGCACAGCGAGATTCCCAAACAGAGCTCATCCCAGAAACAAACACTATGTGATCCTCGCCACCCCCGCATGAGGGGTACAGGCAACGCATGCGAGTGCGGCAGGGGAAGGAAGCGCATGCAGAGTGGGGCTCTCATGCACAATCATGCACCCGCGGCGCAGCCATGCAGTGCACACATTCACCGCAGAGTGCACATAGGGAGAGAGGGGGCACCTCCGCCGGCCTCAGCGGCGACGTTGCACTTGCGGCGGTCGTTGTGGAGCAGCGCGAGCTCCCCGAAGCAGGAGCCGCGGTCGATGAGCGCGAGCTTGGTGCCGTCGTTGAGGTAGCAGCAGAAGGTGCCTTCCTCGATGATGTAGAAGGTGTCCCCCTCGTCGCCCTCCTTGATGACGGTCTCCCCGGCTGCAACGGTGCGCGGCTCCAGGTGCGACGCCAGGTCCAGCAGCTGGTTGTCTGACAGGTTGAACAGGATCGGCACCTGCACACCGATGGGGTGTCTGGCACTGTGTCATGCAGGCCAGGCGCAGGCAACGTCGCAACGGGCAGCACTGGGGCGGTAGCATGCTGGAGCATCGCGGGTCGCCACAGCCTGATGCATGTGGCAGGCACACCGCAGCTCAAGACACGGTTCAGACATCTACAGAACGCTGAGGCTCACAGCTGCATGCGTCATTGCAGAGGGGCGAGTTTGGGGGGAGAAGCACTTGGGTGTGCATGATGTGGTGCAACTTGCAACAGCGCAGGCGCTAGGGTGCTCGCACACGCACGGAACGAATCACATGCACGGCCAGATTGCTGGCATGCGGCAACCGGGGTGCCGCACCTTCTGAAGGGCCTGGAAGCGCCAGATTTGGTCGAGGGGGCCCAGGAGGTTTTGGAACTGCTGGCGCTCGAGGGTGTAGAAGACGCAGTCCGCCTTGGTGATGGCTGTCGCGGCGCGCGGCGTGTTGGTCTTCCACAGCGCCTGCTGCCCAAAGTAGTCGCCCTCCTTCAGCGTCGACACCACCTGCACCGCGGCCACCGCTGTCATGAGCCATACACTGACATAGATATATGTTGTCCTACAAACCAGAAGTAATACAACCCCTTGGGTTGGGCGCTTTTTTGGTTCTTGACAGTCGCTTTTCGCCTTGCATCCCGGATCGCTCGGGCTGCACCCATCCGCACGCTGCACGCCCCAGCCCATCAACGATGCAAACTCCCGAGCGTAGCAACCCTCCGGAGGGATCGGTCTCCAGCTGATGAAATCGCATTCCACCAAAGGTGTTCCAGTCATGGACTGGCGGCCACCTTGGGCCCCCGGCACATCAGGAATCTCACACAATTGCAATGCGATCGAGCAAGGACACCCACAGAGCGTGCACAGACGCCCAGATCGTACGCTCCGTCACCTGCCGGTTAATTTGTGTTTTACCAGACCTTGTGCTTGCACCGGGGCAGCGGCCGCACCTTGTCCCCAACGGTGATCTCGACCGTGCCGTGCTTGATGAGGTAGAAGAGGTGGCCCTCGTCGCCCTTGTAGAAGAGGGAGGTGTTGGCGGGGTGCTCGCTGTGCTGCAGCGCGTCGCACAGCGTGCCCTGCAGCGTGCCGGAGAGGGCCTTGAAGATGGGCATGCTCTGCACGAGCGCGAGCTTCGCGGCGCGCGTGTCTCGGATGTCCTGGTGGTAGATCGTGTTGTACACGCTGCGCTCCATCACCCAGAGCTTGCACTTGGAGGTGGCGCGCACGGTCGCAGCGCGGGGCTGGTCGTACAGCAGAGCAAGCTCGCCAAAGTAGCTGCACGCGGGCTGCAGGTGGAGAGGAACGGCCGGCTGCCGATTTGGGGGCACGATATGAGCGAGTACGTGCGGGGGCGCTCATGGAGCGTTGAGGCGATGACACGGTCACTAGCGGCGATGGTTAGCGGGAGTGGTTGATGCGTGCAGGATGCGCAAATGAAAATGGGACGCATGAGTGCATGCCGCCTGCCGTGGGGATCCAAGGTGGCATTGAGCAGGCGAGCTTCCCTTGCTGTGCGGACGCAGGTGTGGCAGAGGACAGGCGCTGTGGGACGGCGGGATGCGACTAGACTTGGCCGTACCTGCCGGCTTTGTACTGGTGCACCACCTTTGAGGAGCCATCGGTGGTGATGAGCACTTCACAGGCGCCGGACTCGAGCACATAGAACATGGACGCCTCGGTGTCACCTTGCTGGATGACTACAGTCTTGGGCAGCACCTCCAGGGGGTTCATGCTCAGGAAGACCTTCTTGCGTGTCTCTGATGTGAGCTTATCAAAGAGCATGTTGCCTGCACGTCGGATGCTTGTGAGGTTGGCTGTTGAGGTCCTTCACAAGCAGCAACAGTTCAAATGGGGGGTGGACCTTTGACAGCATTCAAGAGCATTGCCATAGTGGCATCACTCTTGGGAACCGTTGGCACAAACACCTCTGCCTCGTCATGCTGAGCTGCAACTGCTCCGGCGGCTGCTTTTCTTCGGAATTCGGCCCCGGCCGTGGAAGGCCCACTTTGGTCCGGGTTCGCATCGATAGAGCCCTGCAAATCTCATTGTCCCCGTCACGAGTGCCTTGTGCGCGGGCATAGTGCGATTACATCTTGGGGGCTGCTAAGCGCAGTCTAGTCCGGCTCAAACATATGGTTGGGAGTGCAACGACTCGGCAGTGGTTGGGGAGCGTGAACGACCGCAATGCTGAGGCGTTCAAATGCGCCAGCATCGAGCACGGTCGAAACTGGGCAGACCCAAAGTCGTGACCATTCCAATCTAGCACATGCACAGCCGCGTAGTCATGAAAGAAAGCGCACCTTCCCTTCAAGGCCTTGACGAACTGCTTCGACCTGATTAACGTAGGCATCACCTTTGCAGCATTGTGCACCCATTTCTGGTGCCTTTCCTTTGGAGAACGTACGCTGCAATTGCCTCCTGAGTTTGTCCAGCTTCGCCAAGCTAGTTGCCGGATTCCCTGAGGAATTCGGCACTAAGGGACAAGAACGGGTAAAGGTTCGAGTACTGCCAGCGAGTCTTCCGACCGTGACCGTCCTGAATAATTTAGTGACCAGCCTTACACGTACGTGTTGAACCAAGGCTGTCACAATGGCAGGAACTTGCTCGTGCGTCCGCTAGTTAGCCATGTAGGCTGTGGCCCACTGCTGGCTCATGAGCGGTCACTCTTTCGATGCAGGTGGAAATGCATGGCGGCAATCGTGGCGATGAGGGACCCGGACACTCACCTTTGTCCTGCTACGTTTCTGCAGAAATCGCGCGGCTATCAAACGCACTGACGTAAGCCAAACTGCAGCGATCGTGCTCGTGTGCGTGTGTGCGTGGATTGGCGTGGCAAGTGCTCCTTGAACCGCTGTTGTCCATATTCACTTCTGGCCTATCGAGACTCGTGGCTACGATGTTCTGCCGGCCGTGAAACCTTTTATACGCGCGCAGAATTCCGCAAAATGGTTTCTCCAGGCTGTACTTGTATGCAAAATGGCCAGGCTTTACGCGCATCAACGCTCCGCGGGCGCTCGGCGTTGCTTATGACACGGCCAAGGCCACTCACAGCGCGCCCGCAAGTCAGAGCTGGATCTGACAAGGCCGAGAGCCCATCAGATACACCAGCTGGAGATGGTGATAAGGGCGGTCTAAAGATTCCTGCGTTCCTAAAGCCCCTGACAGACTTTGGGGTGGGCAAAAAAAGTGTATGGGAAGGAGGAGTGGGCCTATTTATTCTCACTGGCATCGGTGCGAGCCTCAGACTACTCTCAGCCAACCGCCTCTGCAATAGATCATCTTGGCAATGCAGCCGATGTCATGCATCCCATGGCTGGTGCTCTGCAGGAGTTGGAGCTGGGCTGGTTGCATGGGTGACTGGCCTCAACCTCAACAAAGGCCGCAGCTACGAGTGCACGGTCCGGTTCCCTGAAGCGTGCTCCATCACCGTCGGCACGCCAGTAAGAGTGCGCCCCTTCCTACCCCGCACCCTGTCGGCAGCCCCCCACATCATGCTCCACCACCACCGCCACTGACACCCCGCACGCATGCAGCTCCGCGGCATCCAGATCGGCAGCGTGCTAAACGTTCAGCCGCACCTGGACCGCGTCGACGTGACGCTGGAGATCGACGACGAGAACACGGTCATCCCCCGCAACTCGCGCCTCTTTGCGAACCAGTCCGGCCTCATCGCAGAGCCCCTTGTAGACATCATGCCGCAGGACCCCATCCCCGAGTACTCCGCGTCCCCCCTCGCCGCGTCGTGCGGCGGCGAGGGCGCGATCGTGTGCCACAAAGGCAGCATCGACGGCGAGAAGGGCGTCGCGCTAGACGACCTCGTGTACACATGCACTCAGCTCATGAAGGCGATGGACACAGCCGGCATGGAGACGATGTTTAACGCGGCAGACGTGGTCAGCAAGGCCGTCGCGGATGCGCGGCCCCTCGTCGACGCGACGGCGCGGCTCGTCGACCAGGTCACGCCGCTGCTGCGCGAGCTGCGCGAGGCCGGCGTCGTGGAGCACGTTGACGCTCTCGCGACGCTCGCGCGGGAGACGGCCGGGGACGTGCGCAGTCTGCAGACGACGGTGCTCGACGAGGGCAACGTGGAGGAGCTGCGGCGGTCCGTCCGGACGCTGACCAAGACGCTGACGCACATCGAGAGCGTGCTGGGTGACGTGGCGGGCATGTCGGGGGACAGCGGAGCACACGCCTCGCTGCGGCAGCTCATCGAAGCCTTCTCACGGCTCGTGGAGGACTGAGCAGCTGCACGCTCAAGGTGGGGTCCGGCGGCATGCATGCGCGGCCGCGAGCGAGGCTGGGGGTTGTAGGTCGACTGGGCCATGGTGCGAGGCCGGTGCCGGGTTGGGGCGAGTGGGGTGTATAACATCCCGCACGGCGCCTGCGGCCCGCCGTGGTGTTTCGCTGGGTGCCACGCAGAACGCCGTTACTTTTGCGGATTCCGATGCAGTGGCTGCGGCTGTTGGTGCCGAATGAGGTGCTGGGGGTGTCTGAGATGCTGCTGGCGCCATGTGCACGGCAGAGCGGGTGCCGCTGTCTTCCCTGGTTGTGCCGTTCGTGGGGCCCTCGACCATCACAGTGTTGCGGGCTGGCTCCACTCCGACCCACTCAGCAGCGGGTTTCAGCATGCCGCCTGTCGCTAGCTCCACCCGATTCACTGCCGGGGAGAGCGTTGGTGCTACTGCCAGCTGTTGGCTTAGCACAGGGAATGAGACGGCTGTGGCCAAGTGAGATGGGTGTGTCGTGACGAGTGTTCTGATGCAACACTGTAATCGAGTGATGGGAAGACCGTCATGCTGCTTGTGCACCTGTGAACTGTTTTTGGTTCAAAGCCAGGCAGAGGTATACTTATCGGGTGTTCTGATGCCATTTTGAGGCAGAGAAGCCCTCCATGAGCCCACGCATAGCTCGAGATGAAGCGTCAAACATGCACACAGTTGCGTACTTTCACTGAGTTGCACAGAGGAGTACGCACACAAGAGGTGTAGCTGCTGCTGCATCACAAGGCTTGTTTCGGTCAGCTAGAAAGGTCGATCCCGACAGCTCAGCTGCTGGCTGTTCTCTACCTTTGTCTTCCTTGCTGCTGGGTTTCTTCCAGTGAGTAACATTCAGGAAAGTGAATTGTTGAAGCCATCGCAGGGTCCATGTTGACATGATTTCACATGATCTCAATCCATGCTTAGATCACGGTCATATGTTCACACAAGAGCAATGGTGAAGCTGCCATCAACTGCACAGTGTAGACTTGAATGTCGCAGAGGCGATGCTCAGTTCAGAGTGCTAGCGCTTCGACCATGCTGCGCATTGGAGACGGTGTGTGGGCTGACGAACCGCTCGCATCTCGAGAGATGCGGCAAAGGCCGAAGGAGAAGGGAATGGCGAGCGGGGTGTTGCGGTAGTCAGGACATGGTCGGTCAGCGAAACGGATTCACCAGACACATTACTCATTCGCCCCGATGGCTAGGTGATCTCGAGCAACATTCTGGTGGTGTTGATCAACGCTGTCATAACGCATCCGCAGCAGATCACCTGCGGATCGCGATATCAGCCATGACTAGTGAGCACTAGCGGTTACGCCAACGCTGTGTCAGGGAGAAGAATGACCTATGCGACACCGGCTCTGATCGGGCGAGCACATGGAGCTCAGAATCTGGGCAAGACAAACTCCACGAACTGCTACAAGTTCATACAGCCTCTATCACATGAAGGCCGCCTGCGGCATGGAGTGCGAGCAGTGTGAGAGATCGCACAGCGATGGCGAAGTTGAGCTGACGTTGGTGTCGAACATGTTACCGCGTGTGGGCGTATCACAGACTCCGATGCTGCAGCATGCCGGTGTGCAAATTCATACGACCCCTCAGTGAGCATCAGTAAAACATGTGGCCATGCAGTAATGCAGTCCTGGCACGAACTCATTTCCAATCTACTTACTCACAGCCAGAAGTATCAAGCTCTTCCCTGTGCTGACCAGGCATTGCCTGTGTTCACACAAAATCCAGATCCACTCCTCTACTTACCATCTGCTGGCTCCACTTACTATCTGCTGCTCTACTTACCATCTACTCTACTTACCATCTGCTGGCACCCTGGATGAGAAAGGGCATGCAAGAGCATCCCGAATGCTGTACTTGGACTCGTGGGTCACATGCTGCTCACACACCAATTGCAAGTAGGCAATCCTACAACATCAAGTGGCCTCTGCACCTTCACCCGGCACACCACCATCTCAGCACCATCTAAGCTGCCCGCCTCTCTGCATTCTCTTCTCTGTAACGTATCCCTACCTCTCTGCGTTCTGGATAGGAGTTCCCCACTTCTGCTAGCTCCACCTCTAACTCAGCCTCACAGGAAACCTGCGGAGCCCTGCTGCCACGATGAGCAGGGTCACCGGCAACGCATACCCACTCGCAGGGCCAAACAGCAGAGGCCCCCAGCCCATGACGGCCGTCGCGACCCGCAGAAACTTGAAGTTCACAAACACCATCGGAGCCAGAGTCAGCAGGTCGAGCAGCCGCGCTCCCCAAGCTTGCACGGCAGAGTGGGCTCGCTGCTGCGGGCGAGTCTTCGAGCGCTGCATGCGCCTCGCCACGACCGACACGGCCCAGAGCATCATCGGGCCGATGGCCGCGACGTAGTTGGCGGTCAGAAAGATGACGGCGTCGCTCTGAAACTCACACGTGTGCCAGAGCCGCTGCATGGCGGCGAGGATGGGCAGTGGCTGGCCATTGAGGGGAGGGGGGTGCATGTCGGCATCGCTGCGCGGCAGGCACGCAAAGTACGGGCCGATGAGGGAGATGCCTGCATGCCAGCGCTGTGATAGGGTTTTGCACGGCAGGCACACGGCTCTCGCGGTGTCTCCCCGTGACGCCTGTGCTGCACCAGGTCGCATCATGTGACCCACTTGATGCATGTGCGAATGACACGCACCCGGAAGACCATGGTGGGTGGGCGCCGCGATCTGTGGCGACGCATGCATACGCGCGCAGCAGCCTGCCGCAGCAGGCCACAGCGCGCAGCGGGATGGGATGCAGCAGCACGCTCCTCCCAGCTGGCTCGGTCGTGCACGTTCAGGCAGGTGTAACACATGCAGCGGCGCTGCAGCGGGTGCAAGCAAGCTAGGTGCAGGCAAGCAAGGCGACGGGTGGTGGTGGCGGGTAGCGTGCGGGCGCGGCAGCAGCGTACCTGCCCCCTCGATCGGCACCACCGCAGCTGACGGCCCCAGGGCCACGCACAGCAGGTACCCCAACATCGCCCACCACCCGCGCCGCCAGTGGGAGAACACGGCATGCATGCGGAGCACGGAGAGCGGCAGGGCCAGCGCAGCGCTCAGCAGCAGGCGCAGCGCCTCCAGCAGCGCTGCCAGCCAGCTGAGCGTGCGCGGCGTGCGGACCCGGCCCTCTGCTCTGCCAGCGTGCTGTGCCTGCTGGGCAACATCAGCCGCAGCGGAAGCTGCTGGGCCCGATGGTTGGTCGTGCATGGCATCTCTGATTGCCCCATTTGTGCTGCCGGGGGAATCCAGGCCTGCAGCACACGTATGGATGTTTGATCGCGTGCAGCGCAAGGTCGCTCCGCTGCTGCACACGGATGGGCAGACCGTTCACTGGGGCCCGCGGGATGTTTCCTCTGAGGAGGCATGCAGGTGGACGTGTACTGCTGCCGGCACGCATGTGGGGTTGCAGGCGCTGCGCTGGGAGGCGCGGCGCACCTTTGCCGCAGCCGAGGCGGTCACGCGCCGCCCAAGCCACCACGAGCAGCAGCATGTGCGCAGCGAGCAGTCCTTCAAAGACGGCCAGCATGGCCAGCGGCCAGCGCGGCCGCACCGCAAGCCGCTCGATCAGGCTGGTTCGCATCGGCTGCTGCGGCACTGCCGCATCCACCTCCACCTCAATCGGTCGGAGCTCTGAGTACGCCGTGCCCAGCTCGCGGTGTGCTGCAAACACCTGCAGCGACAGCGCGTGCTGCGCCGCACGACACTCGCGCGCGCGGCGCAGCGTGCCGGGGGGCACGCTCTCGCCCGCCTGCACCGGGTGCCACGGCGCCGCTGCGTGCTGTGCTGCGTCCACCGGCAGGTCGAACGTGGAGACCCAGTGCCGCTGCTGCGTGCTGGTGGGAGCGTGGCAGGAGAGCACGGCGGTGACGCGGTGGGGCAGCTCGGGGGGGTGCGAGTGGGCGGCGCCGTCGCGCACATGCATGCCGTACGACCACAGCATGTGGACGCGGACGTCCTCCAGCGCCCACGGCTGCAGCGTGGCTGCGGTGGGGAAGTATCGCGCATCGGGGGGCGCCGCGATGTGAACCACAAACGGCGTGCCGAGCGCGGACGGGTCCATCGGCCGCATGCTGCAATCAGCGGAGAAGTTGCTCGGAAGCTGGCTCGGCAGGGGCGCGGCGGTGAGAGCCGGCGCGTTCGGCAGCGCCGGCGCAGCATGTGGCTGGTACCGACGCACCGCGAACGAGACGTCGGTGAATGCAAAGTGGCCCCCCGCAAACGTGGTGAAGCGGAAATGCCGGCTCAGGGCCTTCCACCCGGGGGCCTCGAGCTCCAGCATGCAGCAAGCCTCCGGCTCGGGAGGCATGCCGTCCCGTGCTGCGCGTGCTGTGGCACGTGCTGTGCATGCTGTGGCCGTGGCGGTGTGGCACACATGCTGCCGCAGCCCGCCGACGTCGTGGAAGTGTCCGGAGACAAGCGCTGCGACGCCGTGCTGCGCGAGGGCGGCCGTCAGCCGCGCATCAGCGCGGCCGCGCGTGAAGCGGCCGAGGCTCTGCGTGACGGACAGCGGCTGGTGAACGGCAGCGAGCGTAGGCGGGGCGGCGCCGCAGCGGCCACGCGGCTGTGCGGCCGCTTTGGCGCGCGCTTGCGCCAAGGTGTGTTCGACTGCAACGAGGTCCGGGTCGCGCCAGGCTGCCATGAAGTTCATGAAACCACGGTACCCGACCGGCGGCGTGCCGTCCAAAAGCAGCACGCGCAGCGCGTCGCAGCCTGCACTGCAGCCTGCTCATGTGGAGCCTATTCTCAACCCCCGCCTCCCCTGTTTTTCTCGCATCGGGAGCGGGCCAAAACTGCTGCCTTCACTGCGAAACCCCCTGTGGCTACGAGCGTGGCCCGGGGTAGTCTGCCACCATGCCCCGGCCACCCGGCATAGCGGAGGCCAGGACACGCATCATGTTCCGCTTGGGCGCGCCATTGAACAGCATGCCAGCTCGAGCAGTCAGATCAGCGGTGCGTGACACCAACCTGGTGCAGGCGAAAAGACTGCCAAACTGCGCATGCAAAGTCCTTCGCAAACATCACTGTGTCCGCAAGTGGGGGCGCACCATCCTCGTCAACGACGGTGCGAAGGCTGGCACGAGATGAGACCAGGTCGGTTGACCAGCCCCAAGTGGCGTAAGGGTCTGCTGGACCGCCACGCAGAGGCACAGTGAAGCTGTCATGGTTCCCACGCAAATCTGCGAAGACCTGCACTGTGCCCATGCATGAGACTGCAGGTGCATGTGTCATGGGCCATACTGTGCGCTCAAGAGTCTAGTGACACATATGTACGACGTCCTACAGTCCAGAAGTCATACAACCCCTTGGGTTGAGCGCTTTTCTGGTTCTTGACAGCATGTCTTGTGGAACGGACACTGAGCATGCCTCGACAAATGACAGCAGCGTCCAGCAAAGCTGCCAGAACCTGGGTCAGCTACTTGATGCTACGTTGCAAGCTTGTGGCAGGTCGGGACACGAATCACATGTGTGAATTGTGATAGGCTAAGGACGCTGTGGACTCTGGAGTGGCAGCTTGGGTCTAGTGCATCTGCAGTCATGCCGTGCTGCTCCAGCCTGGACACGCTGTGTGCGATCTGGGCATCACCTGACATGAAGGGCCGACAGCTGACTTGAGCAAGCTGGTCACATTTCTGTACGCCTCCCACTCCCAACTATATTGATGTTGGTATAGAGTGTTGGCAGTCTTGCCTTCAACAAGGTCGCCAGTGAGAACGACAGCGGCAGGGCCGATTCGAGGCGCAGCCACAGTTGAAAACAAAATAAAGTCTTCATAGCGTATTCGGTGATACGGCATATGCTGATGGATGCACGTATGGATGTCTGATACTTGCAAAAGTATAGTGGCTCGCGCGGGGCCTGCACCGAGAACGCTGATTATTTAAGCATGATGATGGCTTACTGCTTGGCATGAGATTGAGCTGGAGGTTCTTGCCTGCATACCACAGCCCGGCCAGAGTGAACAAGGTAAGCGCGCGAAGAAATTCTGCTGTCAAGCCATAGCCCAAAGAGCTGCGTGACTGCATATCCGGCGCACTTGAGCATCCCAGCATGTCAAGAGGTTGCCAACTGTTTACATACATACAATGTAAAGCCGTCTTGCGTTCATTGAATGACGCAGCAGGTCCTGTGTTCCGAACGGAATCTTTAGTCGCTGAAGGATGGCCGAATGAGCACACAATGACTGATGCACACACTTGACCACGCTATCAGCATAGCTCATGTCGCATTCTGTTCCCACTCACGCGCATGCGTGCGTCGACACGCAATAGCACTGCAGTGCACTGTACTGTCATGCAGGCCTGCGTGCGGCATGAGCGCTGCAGCGCGCGGGAGAGCTGTCGGCCCAGACGATGTCGCTGCATAACGGGCCGAAGTGCGCAACGGATGTGCTCCCCAGGTAGCATCGCGATGCATCGGTCTCTATACGACACTCTCGGCCGCACACCACCCTTGATGGCATGTCCGCATTCGTTCGGACGGCGCGTTAAGGCGTTCGAGATCATGGAGTGCACAAGCAACGTAAATTGATGCGAGTAGAAGCCGTTGAACATGTCAACCCACAAGTTTGTGCTACGTACATGGTGATGCCGCTGGTACTGTGCACTGTATCACTGGTACTGTGCACATGTTGGACCATGGCACATTTCTGGACACCTCGCCGTGTTCCGGCCTAACCCAACTTAAAGTAACTAGAGGCGGAAACGATTGTGGCCCAGGGCCGCACACGCCATCGCACGCGTCTGTAAAAAGCAGCATGCAATAATCAGTGATTTACATATGTTTTGGCGGTTGTACCGTACTGCTGCAGCCCGATGGTGGTTACAGCTGTGACTGGTGTTACACGGAGATCAGATCAATGGCTGTCACAAAAGCGCAGGAGTGGTCACAAAACATACAGCCCTTGCGCTACACGTGGGGGTAATTGTGCTTTTGTTTTGGGGCCCCAGGTAATTATAATCCGAATTTGTCCATCATGGCAGGTGACCTGTATGTCTCTGCTGCTGAGCAATGTACCCTCTCCCCAGCTTGCCAGGAGCACAGGATGCTCCATGCGGTCTACACATGCTCATCTGCACGAGCTTTCAGGTATGCGCAGCTACGCCAAAGATTGCACATTGACCAGCCAAATATAAACACAGAAGATGAAAGTGGTTTCAGAATGAGTGCCTGGATACACGCAGGACCACGAACTACGGCTACGGTCACACCAGTTACGTCCATAGAAAGATGACCGGTTACGTCCAAAAGAAGATGACCGGTTACGCCCACAAGAAGATGACCAGTTACACCCACAAGAAGATGAACGTCAACAGCATATGCGAGCAGCACCAAACTTGGGCCAGTTGCACAGTGTGGCTGCACAGGATGTGACTTCATACTACAGAACCATGATTTATGCTGATACCGTCACAACCCGGGGGATGCACTTTGGGACTGCTGATCCGGGAGGATGGCGGTCGTGAGGGGGGTGTTTGTGTGTGTGTGTGTGTGTGTTGGTTACCTGTGCTACCTAGGAGTACTCTGCTGCTCCTGAAAAGGGTTGCTGTATGGAAGTAGCTAGCATCACGTGAACATCAAGGGCGAACGAGTGTCTTCTTCGATAGCATTTGTACTATGCGGGCCTGATACCAGCACTCCTTCAGCGACTGCTTGGGACCATCCCCTTGTGGCAAGCAGCACAGGCAGGGCGGGCCTACAGAGTGCCTCCGCGGTGAGCTCCGATGCATACTACTTGCCCCATTTCGCAGCATCACGCACATGAAGTCGTGCTATCTGAGCAAGCTTAGCCGTGCATACGCACGTCACGTGAGAAGCGGCCATCGTTCGTCATCTGTGTCGCAGCTCGATGAAGTGGAGAGATCCGGAGCACTCACCCCCCCGAGTGCAGGGGTCCGGACAATAAGGGCGTGGGGCAGAGACGCTCTATAAACTTCATGAGCTGCTCACAACTGGTGTTGGTTTGTGGCTAGCATGCCAGCGGCACTTACGTACGCGCGGGCTCCTGCGCGCCTTCAGAAGACGCTTGGAGCTCCTGAAAGCATCAGCGCCTGCCTCATGGGCAGACTCCAACAGCACTCTGAAGTGACACCGCTGCACGATTTCGGCCCAGTGCTCATGGGCTGAACGTCGGCCGATGGCGAGTGGTCTGCCGCAATGGAAACTGCCACTGTCGCTCTGCCTGCACTGGCGTCCGACAGCCATGCATCGTCCGGCTGCAGTACATCCAAACAGACACTCGCAAAAGGACTGCATACGGTAGTAAGTTGCGCAATATGGGCGGGGCATGTCGACGCTGTGTACGAGAGCTCAGCTCTGTGTGCCCAACACTGCGGGGGGGTGTGAGTAGCCCGCGCGCACCACATCAACAGTACACGCATTGTTCGTAAGTCTCGGAGGCCTCACATGACCGTTCTGTGATCATGCAACGGCAGGTCATGCCGATCTCATCCGAATCTGTTGCACGCGTGCGCAGCCCTTGCTGGTGTGATGACTGCTTCAGAACCTCCCAGGGCTTATCGCCGATGCCTCAGGAGCGAATGCCGCAGATTTTGAGTCAGTCATCAGAGACGCATGCAGCAATACTCTGGCTGTTCGGCATAATCTCGTGCGGCAACACGTGACCAAGTGCGGAGACGCCGGGACAAATGGCGTTGCAGTTTGTCTGGCCACGCAGCCGGCCCGCTGGTGGCTCTGCCAGAAACCTAGACGGCCTCGCTGCGCATGAAAACATCGATATGAGTTCCACTGATGTATTGGGGAAATTTGTATGCTTGTGAGCGCCCATGTTGACACCGCAGCAGCGCACGAGGTGGTGCTCACGTGTACGTGCGGTCGCAGTCCGCACAATGTGCAACAAGTTTGCGGCCAGCGAACCTAGCTGATATCGTCCTTGCAACTCAGCAAGCACGATAATGTGGTTTGCAGCAATGAGGGGCTCCGAGGTCCCTGCAGCGCCCGCAGAGTCTGCAGCTTTGCAAATCAAACCAGGATTGCGTGTGCATCGGAAGATGTGCAGTATGTACATGCGGTGGCCGTCTGCGAATCAGCGCTGCAACCCTCATGCTAACAAGAGCAGGGCCGAAGCGCACGTGAAGCTTGTGCAGTCGCATGACGCACTTGAAAATCTGGCGCATGCACACTCACAGCGCGGGCATGAATTTCAAATAGATGGCACGAGTCAAAATTGCATTTGAGAGCTGATTCGAACCGAGCTCGGGCGCCAAGCCCTGTCAAGCGTCTGCGGAATAAGGAGATACGTGGTTTACTGACACAAGATCGCGCAGCTGTCATAATGTAAGGGGTTGAGGTGGTGCGAACGTCAAACGGAGGACATTGCCTCGACAAGTCGAGCCAGTGTCTTGCAGTGCAGCCACGATCACGCTTTCTGACAACCGAGGAGTCCAGGCATGCCACAGCAATAGAAACAAGCTGTTGCAAGGATAGCGAAGGCTATGTTGTACATGTGCAGCGCTGTCTAGCCGCACCAACACTCATCTCCTAGGTCTCGTGAGCCTGGTTCGTCTCAGCCACTGCTTGATCACTGGCCCGCGTGAGTCGATTTCGCACGCACTGGAGTACTGAATTACAGACAGAAACGGTGGAAATTGAAGACTTGTTGGCTTGGATTCGCCTACGAGGTGTGCAACAGCTTGACTTCACACGCGCGTTGCTTGTGGTCGACCTGTGCGGCAGGGCCGCCTTCAAACTCAAGCACTGTAAAGCGCGAGTCTCGATACATTCTTCATTATATATGGCCGTTTGTAATTTGTCGAAGGTGGTGTCTCGCGCTGTTGTGGTGAGACTGATTTGGTCGACAGCGAGCAAGTGTTTCACGAGTGCCAAAGAACGGCATTACGATGCCGCAAGTCACCCGCAATTGCTAGCTCGCGCTGAGTGGACTAGAAGACTTTTGTAGAGGGCGTTTGCATGGGTAAAGTGGTGACTCCTATCCGATGCAGGCAAAGGGGCTCGAGCCCTGACGCAGCTCATTGTCTGCATCAACTGTACATGAGCATCTTCGACCGTTCACTCCCACGCTGAGATTATGTCCTTGGGATGTGCCTTCATTCGAGAAGGCATCTTATCCACTTGAAAAGGCTGGACTGTGCAAATGCTATGTTCGACCACACAACGAACCGCGCTCTAGGCCCACGCGGATGGATTAGCTGCGAACGTGGCGTGCATGTCAGGATGCATCTCATTGGCAGGCCCCTCGAGCCCCACACAATCACCTTTAAGCTCTTTTACAATCTTCGTAGACGCACACATGGCCTTGGATAGCTCATTGACATTTCCGCATCCGTTACGATCTACCTTTTGTCGTTCCCATTTCACAGCAGATTCTAGCCCCCTCCCAGCGCCAGAAGCGTGTAACAATCTGAACTGCACATGCCAATACTTCTTTCCTTGTTCCTGAATTCCGGAAAGCCGTGCGGTACGATGCTTCGATGTGCGTCATCCTGGGGAAGTGCCCTGAACGTAGCGGAGTGCTCCGAGACAATATTCCAAATCAGTAGACAACGTCATGCTTGAATGTGCGGCATCTGTGCACGCGCACGTACATCAGCGATTGCTTGAAAGTGAAGTGCCGAGCGCCAAGGATCGACTCATGCTCGTAGTGCTGGCGTGCTGAGGTGCAGTGCGAATCCAGGCCAGTTCGGACTGTAGCTGTCGATATCAGAGCAGTAACTTTTCCTGTCTAACAGTCCATTACTGTTCCTGCGAAATGCTTCGTGGCAGCAGCGACGCGAAGTTATCCAGGTTCGCATCACGTCCGTCGCGATAGCCTGACACTGATCCCGGAATGCAGAATCTTCAAGCGTGGCCCACTGCCCTCGACGCTCTGACGTCGATTAAATGCTGGCGCCAAGTTTTTTCAACGACTCAGCGGCAGCCGAGCAATCTCAGCTGTTCTGCCAGATGCAGCCCAGTCTTGCGGCCAAGCTTGCCAGAGGGTCGCCCGGCCCTTCATACAGCAACAACGACAGCCACGACGTGACCGGCATAGCGCCAAGTGCCTTGACAGCGAACGAAATGGCATCCAAGATCCAACCTGAAGGCGGGGCAGTTCGTTCCACGGCACAAGCCAGCGACGATTTTCAGTGCAGTGCTGACAGCATGCACCTGCACTCGGCCTCGAAGAACACGTCTCCAGCGACAGACCACGATGATACCCACAAAGACATGTCGGGTCTCCTCACAACCGCTCAGACGTCTCAGCATCATGATCTGTCTCGTCAATCTGATGCCAAACAGCCCGGTTCCAACAAGCGCCCCCGCGCCAGTGATCTGAAGAAGGCCCGCATGGTCTGGTCCGAGGAGCTGCACAGCATGTTCCTCCGAGCTCTCAGTGAGATCGGGCTGCGGCATGCAGTGCCAAAGACCATCATGCAGGTGTGTTCCAACCTCGCCTGCGACTGTGCTGGATTGACCTTCGTGCTGACCTGCGAGGCATGATGTGATGCATCACCCCGACCACAATCCTTGTGGTGCACGTGCCAGGCCGGCACTGACGCTGCTGTAAGTTCATGCAGAAAATGGGAGTCGACTCGCTGTCCCGCGAGAATGTCGCGTCTCACCTGCAAAAGTATCGTCTGGCTCTGAAGCGCAAGGCGGGTCTGCCTGACAACGCCCTCATGACAGCGGCAAGCTGGCGCCAACTCGAGCAGGCGCACGACGACTTTGTCGCCAGCATCCCCACCGCCACGGCAGCGGCGCCGCTGCTCATCCGCGCCGCCGGCCCCGCCCCTCACCCGACCGGCCCGACCGCCATCATGCCCCGATACGCCGACTCGCTGCCCACGCCCAAGCCGGAGCCCGCCGCCGCACCAACCCCACCCAAGAGCCTGCCGCCCCTGCCGCCCATGGGCGCCAGCGCTCAAAAGCTTCCCCCGCAGACCTTTGCCGGCACGGCGCTGTGCGCGCCGTCCCGTCTGCCTCCAGGCTTCACCGTGCCGCCGCCCGACTCTGACGGCGTGGCCGTGGGCATCCCCATGCCGGCCCCGCTCTTCGGCCCCGACTCCCGCGGTCCCTCCCGCGCCAGCCACAGCTCCACCAGCGCGCGCCCGACGCGGGGCACGCTGCCGGGCCTGCCGCCCTCGGACACGCCGCCCCCCACCACCGGCCCGTCCGAACCGCCGCTGCGGCCGCTCGGCATGCCCGACGCTGCCACAGCCCTCATGCCCACCTCGTTCCCCTACCCGGCCGCCGACGGCCAGGCGGCCGCGAGCGACGGCAGCAACAAGTTCTGCACAGTCTACATGTACAACCCCACCGTGTGCGGCGTCGGCTCTGGCATGGAGCCGGCGCAGGCGCGC
The DNA here is from genome assembly GCA_024500015.1 of Ulva compressa. NCBI lineage: Eukaryota > Viridiplantae > Chlorophyta > Ulvophyceae > Ulvales > Ulvaceae > Ulva > Ulva compressa. The sequence goes on along the minus strand of JALKAD010000013.1, from coordinate 422,363 downwards.
ACGCTCGTCAAGCCGGCGCAGGTGCCGCAGATGCTCCTCTCCGTGTCTGCAGCTGCATACAATTCGATGGCGGGCGGCGCTGCGGTGCCGGAGCTGGCGGGGGCTCGCGCAGGGCGCGCCGGCGCAGACCGGGTTCCACCGGCTCGGCGTCGGCGGCCGGCCTCCGGGCGGCGACGACGAGGGCACCGGCGTCGGCAAGCGGCTGGGGCGGGTGTCGGTGGCGTGCGCGATTCCAGGAGAGCAGAGGCGTCGACGCGCCGGCCGCGGTCACAGCGCGCGTCGCCGACGGTGCGCACGCCCGCGGCGCCCAAGAAGCAAAGAAAAGAAGAAAGCGAAGGAGCAGGCGGAGAGGAGGAGACGAAGGGGGGGAATACACGCAACGAGAACTCCATCCGACGCACCGCGACGGAGGCGCGCCCGGCGCTCGGCTCGCTGTACGCGCCGTCGCTTGGGCCCGCGTTCCCCCGTTTAAGTGTTGCTGTTTG
>JALKAD010000013.1:393289-418611 GCA_024500015.1 Ulva compressa | reverse complement strand
GACGCGTCGCAGTGGTGTGCTGGGGCCTCATGATACAGGCATCATGAGGCCTCATGGCACTTATGCGGATGCATGCGCTGGTGAGTGGCGCAGGTGCGCGAGCGGGTCAGCATGAGCAAGTGGTGCCGGCGCGTGGGTTGAGGGTCCGGCGGGGCGAGCGAGCATGCCGCACAGCATGTGGCTTAGGTGGCACCAGCTTGGGGGCGTGATCACAATCAGTACAGAGTGGCGGGTGCCGGGAGGGGGAAGCACCGTCTGGGCAAACATGTCGGCGGCGGATGTCTTGATGCCTGTGGTCAAGACGCCGACGACAAACGGCCGCCGCGCCGCTGCCCTAGCATACGCGTGACCGGCTTGCACAAAGGGGTTGGCTAGGGCAGACGCGGCCTTCTGAATCGTCTGCAACGCCGTCATGGTAGGCAGCCTGCAGTAAGCACGTGAGAGAGACGTCATGGTTGGCAAGCAAGAGTGAGAAACGTCTGCAGCAAGCGCCGCGCGAAATTAAGCACTGCAACATGTACGAGTCGGTCTGTGACTGGGGCCTCCCAACTTGAAGTCCCAAGTATCAACTGCTGGACCGGTCCTTGTCCACTCAGGAGTGGGCCACAGGTGCGTTCCGCGCACAAGACACGCCCCACCGCAATCTGAACCGGACGCAGGAAAGCTAAACCATCTGATGAGCTGTCGTGATGTCGAGCGCACTCGGCTGCTGTGGTTACGTTTGTTCACAAGCGACAATGAGCACTTGCCAGCGGACGATCAGCGTCATGTACAGCGCGAGAGGACAGCTCTCGTGAGAGTGCCTGTTGCAGCCCGTGCACGGGCCTGCTCGACATAATGCGCCAGAGTGCGTACGATGATGCACGTGAGACCTGGCTGGCGTCGTTGTGCGCCTGGCCCCTTGCAAAGGCCTTGCACCGCTCAGTGTTGGTGTTGCATGCACGTGGGTGTTGGCGCAATATGAATCCCTGCGACCAAACCTCTGCGGTGCCACGCAGAGCGATACAAACACCATGCACCGTTGCCATGGAACAGCTGTCAGACTGCGTCCTGCACTCGCTCGTCTGTACCGAGAATTTCGCGTGCGGACAAATTTGTGCAAATTCGCCAGGCAGTGAGGGACCACCGACTGACAACAAATGCCAGACACGTTTCCACAAAGTTGGCAAACTGTGCTCATACTCTTGCAACAGTGTCATGCTGCACACGACGGAGAGCAACCGAGCAGAGGCCGACGCACAACCGCTGAGGTTGCCTGACCGCTGCCTCGAGACATGCGCCAAATATCGTGCAACACATCCACCAAGCTGAGAAGCTGTACCTCTTGCGGTTGCTGGTGCCTGTGTTGCCTGCCTTGACGCCTTGAAGGAGGCTGCGCTGCCACTCGCGAGGCCGGTACCGCGCCCAAAGTCGACACTATGGCGATAGCAGTGCAGTCATTGCGCGAGCTGCGGGAATTCGCTCACAACAATCAGATTTGCTGATTTATCGCGCAGCGATGGTTGCACGCGCGTTCGGTGGGAGACAGTCGAGAGCCGCAGTGCTGGACCACTAACCGCGTTTCGAAGATATCGCTGGGATAGCTGATCACGTATATGCCACTCACAATTGTCTACCAGCATGCTCTGAATACTATGGCCGGGTCAATTTACCCGCTGTACTGACCACTGGCCGCATTGGCATTGCGTGGAGGTTTTGGCCATGTCCCGCTGATTCCGGCCCAAATCAGCAAGCACCCAGGAAGCTGTGGGCCTGAGGAGTCTGGCTCACTGTGGGCCACACTGGCACACCGCACGAAGCAGCTGATCACCAGGCTGTTTCATGAAGCTTATCGTTGACAGCATCGTGGGGTTTATGAGGTGTTGTGCGATTATGTTGCCCATCAATTGTTTTTAAAATGACTGAGAAGCAGGTTCTTGTCTCCCGGGTTCGCCTCTGGCAATATTCAGGTGGTGTGTTCAACTTGCCGTACACTATCCAGACACCACACGATTCCGCCATCAGACACATACATTTGCCAGACAGTTGCACCACTTGTTTTACACACTTGATGAAGAAATCCTGTTGGCGGCCCGTGCCCCACGAACGCATGGATCTCCTCTCAGGGGCACAGGCCTGTACAGGCATCGCCCGAAGTTTATATTCGTCATTCATCAGGCCGGCTGTTGCAAAGGTCTGTTGCCTGCTGCTCCACGCACCACACCACACCTCCTACATCATTGTCGCAAAGGGGGAGATACAAGGATGACCCCATCCCCCCGTATGAATAGAAATGGTATACTCCGTTTCTGAGACTTGACGATCTCCTCCATTGTTTCAGTGTCTACGTCCATAAGAGTCACTGTTTCTTCAACTTCACCCAGAATCATGTTCAAATGTTGGTCGTACGCATGCAGCCTGCCGCGAAGCTCCCTGTTATTTCTGCAGACACATACAAGCAGTCAGCAGTCAGCTCACGACGTGTTTGGTACGATTACAGGCAGGCCCTGCACTTGGGGAAGCCGCTGTGTGCAGTGGTAACAGTCAACCACCTGAGCACCGCTCTTGACACGACAGGCGCATGCTGATCCTCGAAGGTGTTAAAAGTACTACAAGCGAAAATTTTTGCCTGTTTTGAACGGAGGGCGCCTTGAAGGCGAGGAGCGTGCGGGCAAGAGCTGCCACAGCTGAAGCGAAGGGAGCGTAAGAACGCCTTTTCAACACGTTTCTCTAGGGCAGCAGCACAATGGAGTTCCTTACCTACACTTGACGTATACTCTGTCGTCTAGGCTGAGTCTGATCATGTCTATTGGTTCGTTGATGATCGCCTCCTCCGCCGGGGCCGCGGCCATGACTTCCTACGCTTTGGAAAGCGGTGCCAACAGGTATTGACGTCAGCGTTCTTACTGTGGAGTTAGGACTCCCCGGCGCTGATTGCGATCATCAGAAGCGTTCAGATTGTGAAGAATTGCGCTGCAACAGTATCGTGCGGTTGGTGGCTGTCGTCTTCTCGCATGTTTCAGACGATGTAAGCTCTGGGATGTGGCTGCAGGTACTCGAGACGACTATCTTGACGGCCTCATGTCCGACACGCACGCGCTTCCAGCAATGCGGGTTCTGGACATTTGAAGACTCACAGCATCCCCTGTGGCCACGCCGGTCGGTCCTATGCCATCCCGAGCCTAGGAATAATAGGCCAAGTAACACTAAACAATAAAGCAGAACCGGCGGCACTCAACACTCCAACAGCCATCGGCCACAGCACTTGCACATGGACTGCCGAGGAAGTGGACACCTTTGCATGCATGCAGAGCTCGCGAGCACACAGTACACTTGAGCCTTGACACTGTGCGGGAGCTGAAGCGGGAAGACGAGGGTGGCATTCCGAAACAGGGTCATTGGCCACCTACGCACGCACCCTCATGCAGCGCGCCTCAGGGCGATCGATATCATCATGCGATGAGGGCCGCGCCATGACGTATATCATTCGCGAGCATGCTTGCCACCGATGCGCCGGCGGACGGCTGTGCAGCCTGCATTCAGGCCGGGCCCTGTCTGCACAGCCCAAGGGACCCCTGGTTGAACGATGGAGTAAAATTTTCTGTCGTGGGGAGATCCATCGTAGGGAGATCACGGCCCCGTCGGCATTCACACAACCGCCCGCGTAAATGTACATGTAAATGACAATTGAATTACTCGCCATAGCCGACGAGGCCGTTGACGTCTCCGACGACCCGTGCCCCATGACAGGAGCGCTGTGAGCTGCAGGAGCGTATGGCGGCCTGGCCTGGCGGCAGGCGAGGCAGAGCCATCCACCCGCAGCTCCATACAGCTCTAGAGCATGCCTGCCAGGCCGAATCCATGCATGCTGGCAAGACTCACACAGGACTCATCCGCAGCAGGTGCGGGCGCGCCACACCCCCGAGCGGCCTGCGCTGTGGCGTGCCTGTCCAAATCCACAGCATGCGCAAGGGTCACTCATCACAGGCGTTTGCGTACGCCTGCATCGCGGCTGCCGTATGGCCCGCGCACCAACCCGCTGGCAGGGGAGAGGAGCATGCCCCTCCTGAGAAGCACCTCGACTGGGACCCATGCATGGGGCCCATGCATGCTCCCGCGTGTCCGCCGCATGAGCATCCACCTCACAGACACGGCAGAGGTCATGGGCGCGAGCGCGACGGAGTAACAGTCAGGTGACTGCATCGTGTTGAGATTGCAGTACTATACCACTAGCATGCAATCATACAGCACGTCGCGGTAGTGGTATAGTACTGCAATCTCAACACATCGAATGATGCAATGGGCAGCGGGCATGGGCACATCTGGCGAGACACAGGGCAGTCGCCGCCATGCAGTTGGGGGATGCGTGTGTAAAATGACTGTAATGTACAATGTGTAGTCCAATGTGTAATCCAACACTGCGGTGGGCCTGTGACCCATCGCGAGCCCCGGCTCCCTCTCGCTCTCTCTCATCATACGCATATATACACTCGCCGTAGGGCCATCGCCGCTGCTTATGCACGAACATGGATGCTGTGGCGCAACAAGTCATGCCGCACCGACACACACAACTGAAAATACACAGCAGCCCCGCCGCCGTTCCCCAAAACCGCCATGCACGGACTCACTCCGTCTCACAAGCGCCGCCGTACCTCGAGTAGGGCATAAGGCCATGAGGGTCCGTGCATGCTCCCGAAATCCCGTGCATGCTCCCGAAAATCAAACTGGATGTCAGCACACCGTCGTGCGCAGCGCCCCCTGCCCCACCCAGCCCAGCCCAGCCGTCCAGCCTCACCGATCGACCCTACACAATCGTGCTCACTGGGGGATCATCAAGCGCACTCAACAGGGGTCCAGCCGGCCCGACCCCACCGACACGACCGCCGGGCCCTCCCCGATCATCGGCATCCCCACCGCCGACGCGTCGTCGCGCGCCGCCACCGACACGTCTTCCTCTGGGGGTGCCTTTGGCAGCTCGAAAACGAGGAAGTGGCGGTGGCGGTCCAGCAGAAGCCCGAAGCCGAACAGAGTGACTCCGCACACTACGAGCGACACGACGGCTCCGGCGCTGTCCGTCCAGTACTGCAGCCACGTCAGCGACAGCCCGACGGCGAAGCAGGTGAGAATGCTGAAGGGGGTCTTGATGTTGAGGCGCTGGTATGTCATGCATGATGCGGTGTAGATCAGGGAGAAGATGGCGGAGTAGAGAATGGCGAGGCCTGGCCGGTCGTATGCTATGCTGCCGATCCACAGCGTGATGCCCAGCGCGATGGTGCAGTAGTACTCTACGGCGTAGGTGAAGAGGTAGGTTTGTTTGGGGTGGGTGCCGCGGGTTTTGATGGCGATGTGGAGGGCGAGCGCGAGGAGGTGGCCTGTCGTCGAGCGCGCGAGGGCGGGCTCGGGGTCAGCGGTGGTGAGCGCTGTGGTGAAGGCGACGGCGGCGGCGAGGGTGAGGGCGTGGGAGCGGTGGAGGAGGGCGGTGGCGAGGAAGTACGTCATGGCGATCGCGGAGAGGATGGTGGCTACAGGCCACCCGCGGTCGTCGAGGTCGTCGAGGAAGGCGGTGATGGCGTCGTGGCTGCCGACGATCCAGATGGAGATGATGAAGGTGGAGAAGGTGGCGAGGAGGGCGACGTAGCCGGCCTGGGCGGGCCAGATGAGGCGCGGGCGGAGCGTGGCGCCGAGGGCGAGGGCGAGCATGGGGGCCTGGTAGAGTTCGACGGGCGCCTTGGCGAGCCAGGGAGTGAGCAGGCCGATGAAAGTGGCGAGAGCGAGGAGGAGGACGAAGACGCCGAAGGCTTTGGCGCAGTTGCTGATGGTGAAGAGGGAGGCGGAGCGGGTGGCCGTGTCAAAGGGGGACCCGGAGGGGCTGACGTGGCGCTCGCGGGCCAGCGCGGCGTCCTCGGGAGTCAGAAGGCCGTCAGCCTCGAGCTTCTCGATGAGCTCGAGCTGGACTGTCGATGGCGAGGCCATGGTGGCACGCACGGGTGGACTGGCGACTGGCACGGTGGGGCGACGCGATTTCAAGGCCTGTGAACAACAGAGGTGTGAGCTTATGTGGTTGAGGCTCTGTGGGAGCAGCTTGGGCAGGCGTGATGATGGAGCATGGTGACATGTCCTGTAGCGCATTTGTTTCTGCTTAAACGTCCCGCCAAGTGAGTGGCTGTAGTTTTCATGCCATGGCCAGGCGATCTTCATCAGCGCTGCGACCTTTCGGAGCCGCGAGGCAACACTGTCAGAGGCAGATGTAATGCGGAAGTACTCATTTCCAAACAAGCAATACAGCCCCTTCAAACGGGCGGTGGCGACTCCGTGAGTTTGTGGAACTGGGCCACCATGAGAATGGCCGAACGTAACCCCGGGCCACGCCATTCACGCGCGCAGGCACAGACGATCCCAGGAGGACCTACCTGCGGAAGAAACAGCCTGTGATGCTAAGATTGGCGCACAGGTGGTTTTGGGGTCCCCGTCTCGTCAGAAACCTCTATCGCTTCGAATGTGCAGAACTCCGATTGAACATGCGTCAGCAAGGGCCCGTGCTTGAAAGTGAGACTGCCGTGGCCATGTCGCCGCACATCGATAGCTATGCCGGCGTTGCGGCCTGCTAGAGTTGATGAACGGAGCCTGGCCCACGCTGAACCGGGTGATGTGAGCAGGCACCGCGAAGCAGCCGCGTCCACCTATGTGTCATGACATGTCACGCACCGATCTCCGCAGTGCTCTGCACAAAGCTCTGCAAAAGTAGCACACTGCACGCATGCATCCAGAAATGATTTCCGCGAATTGCCATTCTAAGGTCCACTCTTGCCTTGTACGGATCGCGTGCATACCTCTGTCGCAGTGTTCGCATGCACATGTACACGAGCTCGAGTGCCAACCTGTGCGGCGGGGCTAGATACCTGTGCACAGGTCTGGTCTGACCAGCAAGGCATGAGGTAGAGGTGGACGCACATCTCCGCTGAGATGCTCTAGTCTAATGTAAGTAAGCCATCTGACAGTGCCAAGCGGTTGCATGCAGGCCCGGTTGCATGCAGGCCAGCTTGCAGCCGTGCCCAGGCCACAACGCCACGCCCAGGGTCCCAGTTCTCGAGAAGCACATTCGCCAGGACCCCGCTCACTGAGCACTTACTCCCGGATACGTGGGCAATTGCAGCCCATGTCCAGAATGGTGATGGCACACCTGGCTGCTGGTTTGCAGTCCTGAGGCCAACATGGCATCGAGCGGTGATTGGAACACATTGCATGCACCTGGAATGCTGCAGTGTCAGGGCACGCAGACAGAGCAAACTGCACTTGTTGCGTGCGTTGGAGTGATTCGGCTGAACACAGAATTCTCAGCATTTGCCGCCAACGTGCTTGCTTGCAGCTTGACCTCGACTGCTGCTTCAGGTGCTGCCGCTGGTGCAGCAAGAACAGGTCCGCAGCCACGAGAATTGCTTTCGCAGATGAGAGACTGACACTGATCAAGACGAGCGCTGGCCAGACGCCACCGAGTACAGGAGTCCCCAGCCAGAAACACGGTCCACCCAGACGGTGTGTGTGTACAATGGTGGTAACACTGATTGTAAGCCCAGGTACACCGTTCGGGCTGTCAAACAGACTGCCAACGTGACACAGAATCCAGGACAGCTTTGTCGATGCAGCGCTGCATGCTCATTTACAATCTTGGAACTGACGGAGTCTATTTGGAGTCATCAATGGTCTGAAGCTGAGCTTCTCGCTCCGCACGATTCTTCGCATTCATGGCTTTCCTGCGGTCATTCTTGCACCTACAGATGAAACAGCGCATACAGGGACATCTTTCCGCATCAGCACTCGAATCTCACGGGCATCATATTTAGCACTGCCAAGGTCACATTCATTTCACCGAACTTGCATCCTGTGCTGTCCTTCAGCCCATGCAGAGAGGGGATCGCCGAGCATACCTATCACTGCAAGTCTGAACTTGATCCCAACACTGCTCCCACCTGCACATTAAAGCAGTGACAACTCCGCGATCGTGTTGTGCGTTGGTGATTGCGAGTACCGTGCTCAACGGACGCAGTGCTGCAGGCACAGCCAGAAAACCGGTCGCGCAGGCTGGTCGCGCACTTCTTACGCCATGTGAACGGCCGTTGACACGTGACACAAACCTTACTTGGCAGATTGGCCTTTAGCGTGCCTCGTGGCATCGAAGCGTGATTGCAGACAGCGACAGCAGATCGACCACAGAGCGAACGCAACGTCGCGGAGGTGGCAACACAGATTCCCGGACAGGTATCAAGTCAGGCCTCCCTCAAGTTCCAGTTTATAAGCCTCCATGAGCAGCTGCCCGCGCTTTCGCAGGCTGATCTCGACAGGGCGTCGTCGATGCCGTCTTGTGGCTGTGGTGCGTTCAGCTCGAGTCATCGTGGCATGCACACAAGCGCCGGCCCAGTGACCAGCAAGCTCACGGTCGAAAGGTGGGGCCGCACCGGTCCACACCCGTGTGCGGCGGCATCAAGGGATGCAGTTCTCCACGAGCACCGCCTTGACCTCTTCATACACTGCCCATGTAATTGCTGCACTCGGGCCGATGGTGGCTACACGTGCGCCCAGGCCGCTCCACAGCGCACGCGGGCCCTCCTTCTGCAACAGATCCCGCAACACCCCAAAGAAGGTCAACTTGGTCCCTTGGTGCGCGCTCAGCACCTGCATGCCACACCAGCCGTCCCCACCATTCACCGCACTGTGCGTGCACTGCATGTCGCCCACCCAGCAGACACATACCCGCAGCGCACACAGCGTGTCAGCACAACAAAGCCGGGGGCACCCTGTGGACCTGGCGGCTGAAATCTGTGTCGGCAAAATGCTGTGGCCGCATACACCCTGCTGGCCCCTATGCATGGCCATCCTGCACACCCCACCAAAGAATGCATCGCTGGCCATGAAGCCTCGCCTCCGCCCGTCCCGTCCCTAGCTGTGCTCCACCCACAATCGCGCAGCTGCATGCATGCACGGGCACGCACCTGCAGTCGGGTCTTGACCACATCCGGCGGGTGCGTTGCAACCGTGGCCGTCGACGCCGCCGCAAACGCGCAGGCCATCGTCGCGGCTGCCGGCAGCGTCGCGTCCTCGCTGCGGCCCAGCGCGCTGCGCGCGCTGCGCCGGCAGCCCTCGTACAGCGCGATGTACAGCACGTTCCACGGCAGCCACACGCAGTTCGTGGCCCAGTAGCCCTTGAACAGACCCATGGGCCCGGCGTCCCGCAGGATGGCCCACAGCGCGGCAGCGGCGTGGCGCGGCGGCGCATGGCGGCCTTGTGGCGCTGTGCCATCATGCATGAGCGTCTGCACCTGCACACCATATGCCCCGGACGGTGTAGAGAGCTTATGTGTACAGCACATAGCACACAGCACACCGCGCAGCAACTGTAGTGTGCGCCAAAGGCGGTGCAGCCTCTTCTGCGGGTGTGGCTGTGGCAGCGGTGTAGTGGAGTGGGGTAGAAATGGGTGAGGCACCTGCAAGCGTTCTTTGATGATGTCTACGGGGGTGAACGCTGTGCCTGCAATGAGCTGGGCGATGCAGCCCACGGCCATGTCGCCGGGGACACCATGGCCAGAGGGGACGAGCTTCCGCCCCACCTCGTAGCCTCCAAAGTAGACAGCCTGGGCCGGTGCAGCACCGAGCACGACGGCACCGAAGCCTCTGAAAAATCCCCTAGGCCCTTCTGCAGCCCACAGCCGCCTGGCAGCGGTGCCTGTGGATGTCGCTCCTGTGTGGTGGGTCGCGTTTGGGCTGGCTCCCAGGTGACTGCCCGACTCTGCCCGGATCCCAGCCGATACGTTGCTATGAACTGGAGTAAGGGCTCCGGCAACTTGTAAACGGGCTTTGAGAGTATCTGCTGGGAACGTGACCAGACGAGACACGAGGCCGGATGCGACACCTGCATGGCTCACTCGCCTGGCTGACCGCTCGACATGCCGATGAGCCTATGGCGCACTAGTGCACATCAAGCATGTGTAGGAGTGCTGTTGAGCCATAGCGCTCCCATCGCTTGGAATGTCTGGTGACTGCGCTTCCCGGCTGCACCGCAAGGGGCGGACGCGGATGGCTGTGCAATGCAAGGCGGACATACCAGCGATGGCTCCCTGCAGCGCAGTAGGCTCGGCTACGACGCTACCGCTGCCAGGGGGGTCTTTATATGTCATGCGTTTTGCTGGGGGACGCTGACTTGTGCCCCATGAGCACTGGGGCTGCACTCGTAGTCTCACAACACCACAGCCAATGGACGGGTCATCGTCGGGGCCATCTCCTGCAACACGCCGCTCATGGGAGGCTGATTGCGTCCGACTTTGCCTTGCACAAGCTTACAAGGCGGTTGGTGGGCCAGGCCCTAGAGCTGCATTCGCGGAAGGTCCATGGATCCAGGTCATGCCCATTCACCGCATGCATGGTTGCTAAAACCGACTGTCTGTGCGTGCTGTTGCCACTTGCTGACCCCTTGGCAGTGGTCAGATGATGCAGCAACTCTTTAAAATACAGGCGACGTCGGTGCCGGCTGTAGGCAAAATGCGGAAGAAACGGCTGAGGCGAGACTGATCGTGCTGGGTGTTAGTAGGTCCGCGCGGCCGAGCGCATCCGATCCAACCTAAGAAAATCGCAGTTTGCACTTTTGGTAGAAGTTCTGAATAATTATGCTGCGCGAAGACGGATATCAATCGGTGGGGCTGGAAACCGGAGATGTATTGGTGCGTTGCGGACCTCGCACGCCCCGGGTTGCCTTCCCGCGGCGCCATGCTCGCGTTCAGACATGACGATTACACATTTTTACTTATCTGGGCTCGTTCGGGCTGTGTCGTATTGAAGCCTGCGGTCGCGGTGCGGCTGCTGGCACAGCGTACAATCGCAACGATCGCATTTGCTCACACGCACTCATGCCCTGCTCTGCAGGAGGTTTTCCAAATTCTGTACCAATCAGGTGGCTGCATTGAAGCATTCCACAAAGAAAAAGGTACCAGGTTGCTGGCCATCTCGCCCTGGCACGCCGGCTCGCGCGAGGTGAAGTACGAGTTGAGTATCAAGGCTCCAGCGTTCGTCACCAATATCGTCGGTATGACGCTCTTTCCTAGGTCCCCAACACCTTTCCATCCCTCTCTGGTTGCCTCGTGGTGATCGCATCGGTTGCGGGATGCCGCCTCGTTCATATCCCCGGTTGCCTCTGTCATGTAGATATTTGACCGAAACGCAGTGTGGTCGCCCCTTGATAGGTGAATCGCCGCAAGGTTGCTGATTTTAGGGCACGTCTGCAGGTTCTGATCTGTCTGTGAAGGAGGCCCAGACGGTAACATGGACGGATGCACTTGGCAACACAGTGGCCGACCCGTTCCACGCGGCGTCAACTCCAACTGTTGCATCTTCAGACTCGACCGAGTCTGTCATGGACGGCCCGGCCTCTTACACGATCAACTCAGTGCCCGTCATCCAGACAACAGGCAGTGACCGCTTTGTCACTGAGCTCGCCTTCAAGTTTGCCAAGGCACCAAACACCCAAACGGTCTCCGTTTCGTGCTCCCTGCAAGTAGAAGCGAAGATCTGGGGCTTGCAATCGACTCTGGAGCCTTACATGCTGTCAGAAGCCAAGAAGCAACTGGCTCAGTTTGTACCTTTCTTGGCAGCCTACTTCCGGGAGTACGGCGGAGCGCCAATGCTCTCAGCCGTTCCTGATGCAGGTCTGTCTTTGATTCCAACATACCTTCAGGACGCCCTGAACCTGGTGCTGTATGGCATACAACTCGATTCCCGTTTTTGTAGTTTCATCTCCTCAACACCAGCAAGGCAGTTGCATGGTAGCCACCCGCCTGTCACACGACCACCAGGCTCTCAGTGTACTGCAGCATAATATGTGGTCCATATGATGTGGACGGTCTACCGCATGCAGGTGAGGACTCGATCGTTTCTGCAACCGCCAGTTCTGACAAGGCCCAGCATTCCAGCCCATCCAGTGTCGCAGCTGCCCTCGACCTCCTCAGCCAAGCCAGCCGCAGCAGCAGCGAGCACTTTTACGACGCCCTCGAGGAAGTTCCGAAGGGCGTGCGTGCTGCCGTGCAGATCTTTGAGGTGTGACTCCGTGGTGCTGCTGCAACATGATGTTATTTCCCTCCCCGCTGCTCACACCGTCAGCCACTGCCTGCTACCACAGTGCACACTGTGGAGCTTGGCGCTATCACACGTCTCCACTCTCACTTCTACAGAATCGTGCATCAATCCGCCTCGATGCTGCATGTGGCGGGGCTACCACTCTGGTCACGAGCAAGGCTTGCAGGCGCCTGTGGCAGGAAGGGTGAAATCGGTCCCACTTGTCGGAGGTGTCAATATCCTCATGGACACGGCAATGTGATCATACATACACACACAGTACATTCCACACCCGCGCCACCGTGGTGACCGTGATGCCCTCGTGCCCCTCACCTGGCTTCGGTGCACATGCTGGACCCTCAACATAAATTATAATTGTCAGATCATCTACGCCCGTGAACGGCCGCCCACATGCCACTTGTGGCCGCACCAGTGCAAGCCATGAGCACACGCATTGCCACCCTGCTCCACACGCACAACAGCAGCCGCCGCCTCCGCCTCACGGCACTCCCGCCCAGCTGCAGTAGCCCAGGATACGACGCCTGTGCCACTGTGTTGACCCCGGGCGCCATGCAGGCTGCCAAGGAGGAGGTAGTGCCCCGCAAGTCAACCTCGGGCCGCCTGCCCGGTAAGTCGCCAAAGGCGTGGTCGCGGTCTTCGCTCTCGCCGCTCGCCCACCCGCCGTCGCCGCTGCCGCGGCCAGCCGCCGTCGAGACCAAAGCGCCCGTCACGCCGCCGGAACCGGCGGGCGACCTGCCAGGTGCGCCTCTCTGCCTCTTGCCTTAGCCACGCTGCCATCGCCTCAACCTGCATCCCGCACCGGGGTCAGCCTCGGAGTTGAACGGGGCACACGTGCCTTGAGCTCGATTGAGCACGTTCCGTGCTTGGCGGACGCACCGTCGTCCTCTGCGACCTCTGCGACCGACAGCGGCGCAGCTGTCTCCATCTCTGCGGCTTTCCAGACAGTTTCACACTTTGAGAAGCGCTGTCTTTGAGAAGAGATGACCGGCTATCGCAGAGCACGGCCGGCACTCCGTCCCACTGTGACACACACCTTGTGTGCTGTGCTGTGCTGTGGCGCGTGTGACCTGATGTGCTGCCGACGTGTGGTGACGCTGTGTGTGCTGCGTGCAGTGGAGCCGCCGGCCACGGGCGCCGTGCCGCTGCGCGACGAGAACGCCAAGCTGCAGCTCGAGTGTGCCGCGCTGCGCCTCGAGGCCGCGGAGCGCCGGTTCCAGGGCCTCGCGGACGCGACCGAGGTGTGCCTGCAGCACCTGCAGCACGCCGCGGAGGCCCCGGCCGAGCCGGCGGCGGCGCTGGAGCGGCCGGCGGAGCTGCCGTCGTGGGCAGCGGCGTCGGCCTGGGCTTTGTGGTGGGGGTGGTCTTTGGCTTTGGCGCGGCGGCCGCGCTGACGTGGGGCAGCGGCCGCAGCGCTGTGACGCACCGCGGCGGCCGATAGCGGCTGCCGGCCGCCCGTGCGCCGGCTGCACCGCTGGGAGATGTGGTAGCGCGGCCGCGGGCTGCGTGTCGGGGGGGCGGAGGCGGACGGACGTGCTCGTCAGCGCCGGCGGGCTGATGCCAGGAATGTACAGAAATGTGCAGGAAACCGCATCGGCGGCCACAGAGATGCCGTGCGGTGTGATGTTGGACGCTCTGAGTGTGGCTCCAGTCCCGAGCAGTGCCGGGGCTCCAGCGGCTCCTGCTGTGCCGCAGCACAGCACGCAGCGGCATGCTGTGCATGCATGGCCAGCAGGATGGACGGTCAACACGCGGGCAGCTGTTCCACGCTGATCGCGCTTGCGGTAGGAAAGAAACGGCTGGAAACAACTTTGGGAGTTGCAGCCGGGGTGCAGCTGCGCCTCGAAGCGGCAGGTGCAGTGAGGGTCGGGCTTGGATGCATGCGGAGTTCTGTCTGAGAGGTGGCACACATCGGCAGGGAGAGAGGTGCGTTGTGCGGGCAGGGGCGGCGGCTGCGCATGGCTGCTGACCTGTTTGGGGCGTGGGATGTGATGCACGCTCAAGCTCAAGCTCAAGCAGCTGTGCATGCACGCTCAAGCTCAAGCTCAAGCAGCTGTGCATGCACGCTCAAGCTCAAGCTCAAGCAGCTGTGCATGCACGCTCAAGCTCAAGCTCAAGCAGCTGTGCATGCACGCTCAAGCTCAAGCTCAAGCAGCTGTGCATGCACGCTCAAGCTCAAGCTCAAGCAGCTGTGCATGCACGCTCAAGTGTCACACGAGGGGCCATGGGCAGGGATGGCGGTGGCTTGGTGTGAGGGTGTGCCATGGGACATCACCCAAGGCTAGCCGTGGGAAGTCATCCAAGGCAGTAGGCGAGCATCATACAGGTCATGGCGGTGGGCATCTAGTCAGGATTCTTCGACTCCATGGAGCTCCATGAGGATGTGCAGTGTGCATGTATAGTGATGATTGGATGCTACGCTTGTAGGTGGCAGTACGGCTTCTGTATATCAGGTTTGTGAGGGAGCTTTGAGTGGTCTTTCTAGTGGCCGGACTGGGGTCTTTGTAGGCATGTTCAATGGATGAGCTGGGGCATGGACTCCGCATGTGTTTTCCTGCAGGCTGCTCTCCACTGAGCCGGCCAGGTCTGACATGGCACTTGTCTAACTTGCCAGATGATTGACTGCTGCGTTGAGCATGCACAGGTTCGTAACGATACTCGTCAGCCGTGCTGACAGCACTATCCTGCCACGTGGACCCTCAGCCATGCAGTGCAGGCAAGGATGTGCAGCGTCCGGGAGACAATTTAACAGTGTCTGATGATGTGTGGTATACAAAGCCTATCGGTCACGGCTCACCCGGACCTTTCTCGATGTCGTCGTGAATGTATGCACCACCTCCGTGCCTGTGCTCAAACGTGTATCGTACTGTTTTGCTGCCAACAGCATGGAGAGCCAAAGCTCAGGCCACACTGCATCCACTGCAGTAAAACTAAAGTGACGTTACCACATGTTGGGCATGAAAGCTGATTGACTGCAGTGCAGTGATTTGGAATCCTCCATGGAGTGGAGTATTCTGTTGAGTGCCGGTGCCAAGAGTTCGCAGATGCGACCCCCTCGCATGATATAGCGTGTTAGCCCTCGCAGGACACACACAGAGACATGTCAATGGGTATTTGCATTGTCCTCTGTGTGCCTTGCGCAATTGTATCGAATTGTGCGCCTTGCGCAACTGTGTCGATTGGACGCACTACCCATGCGTGTAAAACCCAGACACAACGCAACCTCAACTCACAACTATACAGGTAGAAAACTTTGCCGTTATTTACGAATATTCCAGGCACTGCTCAGGAGTTTTCTTCAATAAGTCCGGGAGAAGTCCGTTGGATGACGAGCGGCCATGTGGGCTGCCGGAAGAAATTGGAGTTAGACAGGCCAATCATTCATAGCCGTGTACTGGATACATTGCACACAAGAATGTTTCAGCTTTGACTGCTCGACGCCATTTAGCGGACAATGTTACACAGAGGACGAAGCGGTGCGTTTGGTATAAGACAGTCCCGCGATAAATAGGTGTGGTAACCGCCAGCCATGCCGGCCTCGCGAGGCCTCACACCAGGCGGCCATGCGGCGAACGAGGTATGGTATGCAACTTGATGTGCAAGTCACAAATAGTTCAGAAAACTTTGTCACTAACACATACCATTCGTTGTTTACGCAGTCGCTTCGTATACCTTTGCAGCGTAGTTCTTTGAAAGCCCTGCAGTTCGTGAGCCAGTATGCCGAGGGAAGTAGCCGATCCCGAGTTGGCGCCTCCTTGGCGAAAGCTCTTCGATGAGTCGAGTGGTTTAGAGTATTACTGGAACAAGGAGTCCGGCGTCACCACATATGATCGCCCTGCTCCCGCCCGGGCACCGCCGCCTGCACCTCCGCCTGGGGCCCAGGTAAACTTTCCTCTTAACATGTTGATACTGTTTCGCTCAGTTTCCGTGGAGAAAGTCACCCTGCGTGGCGGTTGCTGCGCACGCGACGCCCCGCCCACAGGCCCTACTTCGATCAGTTCGCCAAACCTTTTTGCTGCTGCAGAACGATGGCTACCGAAGCAATGGCTATGTTGATCGTGGCGGATTCAACAGTGCGCCCGCACCTCGGGCTACGGGCCACGCGTCGTTCCACCAAAGCGGGCCTGCCGGAGACATGGGCGACCCGTACCGCATCGACAAAGGCATCGCCGTGAGTGGAAGAGATGTGCCACCACCAGTGACATCGTTCACAGAGGCGGGCTTCACGCCCGAGATTTTAGAAGAGGTGCGGCCACTGTGCCCTCGCGTCTGTGCTCACACGCTGGCATGACATCAGCGCACTGATCATTGCCTGAATTCCGCTCGTGGGCTGCAGATCAAACATGCGGGCTTCACAGAACCCTCTCCGATTCAAGCACAGGCTTGGCCAGTCGCGATGGAAGGCCGAGACCTGGTTGCCATCGCAAAAACAGGTTCCGGCAAAACTTGTGGTTTCCTGTTGCCAGGATTCATGCACATCAAGAAAACTCGCAACGATCCGCGGAACGGGCCGACAGTGCTTGTGCTGGCTCCCACACGCGAGCTTGCCAATCAGATTCAAGTAGAGGCCAACAAGTTTGGAAAGTTCTCCGGCGTCAGGAACACGTACGTTCATATCACAGGTTCACGAGCGCTCGCTCCCGCTCCACGCGTGTCAACGTGCCGCTCAGTCGCGGCGGTCTCAAACTCCGTGCTGTTCCGAAAATCGGAGGCGTGTGGCGTCAGCCCCGGGCTTGACCGTGCCCACACGTTCTCATCAGGCCAAATCTGCGTCTTTGGCTGATGTATGATGGAGCATGGACGGCCTGCAAGGCTCTATGCGCCATGCCTCCAGATCGCCACATTGGCAACGTCTTTTAGGCCAAACCCGCGGCGCTGAAACATGACCCGGGCATCCACTGCTTATGCGGTACGTCCCTGAGGCTGGTTCATGTGGTGCGGTCTGGGCATGTTGTGTTGGGTGGGAGGCAGCATTGCGTTGGTGCACTGATGGTGTTAGCCACGGACAGCACGTGTCTGAGCTCACACCACATGCTGCAGCTGCTGCCCCATGACAGGGCAGCACAAGCCACGCACGGCAATGCTGCACCGCAGAGCTGCCACCGTGGCTGCCACGGTCCCTGCCCTCCATACTGCGCTAGGCGCCCCAGTCACCGCACCACCTGTAGCCACACGGGACGCTTTCAGAAGCCATGCTTCTCGGCTGCCAACAGGGCGCTGTACTCCGCGCTCACACGCCCGCTCCTGCAGGACATCATCTCGCACGCATCATAATTATAGCCCGCATGCACCCAACACACGCTGTCTGCAGCCAGCCCCACGCGTCCAGGATGCGCTCCATGTACTCCTGCCACGGCATGCCGGCTGCCGTTGACGCCGTCTCGGCTGCAGTGGAGTTGCTCCGCGATGCGGCTGCTTCAAGCGTAGGCGCATGCTGTCTGCAGCCAGCCCCGAATCTAACGCACCCATGCCTGCGACCGCACGCGGGCACCACCCTCTCCTCCCATCGCACCCGTTCTCAGTCCTCTGAGCGTGTCCAAAGCACGCAGCGTGTCCAAAGCACGCGGCCACCACCAGCGCCGCAGCGCCGCCCCTCACGCTCGCACCGCTCCCCACTGCCGCCAGCAAGCCGCCTGCCGCCACACATGCCTACACAGCGCTGTGCCGCAGCTCACACAGCGCTGTACCGTAGCTCACACAGCGCTGTACCGTAGCTCACACAGCGCTGCCGTGCCTGCAGGTGCGTGTACGGAGGCGCCCCGAAGGGGCCGCAGCTCGGCGCCATTCAGCGAGGCGTTGAGGTCGTCATCGCCACGCCCGGCCGCCTCAACGACTTCCTCTCCGCCCGTCAGCTCCGCATCGACCAGGTCTCGTACCTGGTGCTCGACGAGGCGGACCGCATGCTGGACATGGGCTTCGAGCCGCAGATCCAGCAGATCGTGGCGCAGCTGCCGCCGCAGCGCCAGACGCTCTTCTTCTCGGCGACCTGGCCCAAAGAGGTCAAGCAGATCGCCGCGCAGTTCGTCGTCAATGACACCGTGCACATCTTCATCGGCGGCGTCGAGGAGAAGCTCGTCGCCAACAAGGTGCGCCCTCACCGCGCCCCGCCGCGTGTGCCCCTGGTACAATCGCTCTGACGCAACCATCCACCCTTCAGCGATCAGGGGTGCGGCAAGATGCGCGGCGAGTCTGCGCAGATTCCCACGCCAGGCTGGGGAGCGGGGTTGGTGGTTTGCGTGGGGAGCGTGCTGTGCGTGACGCGTGCTGTGCTGTGCAGGACATCAAGCAGGTGATCGACATCTGCGCGCCGTATGACAAGATGAACAAGGTTCAGGACTACCTCCGCACGAAGCCGCGCGGCTACAAGACCATCGTCTTTTGCGGCACCAAGCGCATGTGCGACCAGGTGCGTCAACCCCGCCCCCCCCCCCCCCCCCCCCCCCCTCCCCCCCAGCCTCATATGCAACAGTGTACAGTATGCCGTCGGTCTGATCCACCTGCCCTTTGACAACCTTGTTTTAATTTATCCGTAGTCGGCTCTTCGGCTGCCTGTCGATCGTTATCAAAGCAGCCGAGGGCACAACGCTGCTGCGCGTGCTGCGGCAGCGCGCAGCCGCTATGCTCTCAGGCACAGATGCAGCCAGAATCTGGAGTGTGTGATGCGCTAAAGCGCGCGCGTGTGTGGCTGTGTGTATGTTGCAGGATGCTGCTGAGGGTCGGTCATGCGATTAGCGCATCAGACGCACTACCTCGTGTGACGTGTGCTGTGCGTGCTTTGCAGGTGTGCCACACGCTGAACCACGAGTTTGGCGCGGCGTCGATTCACGGCGACAAACGGCAGCAGGAGCGCGACTTTGTGCTGCGCGCCTTCAAGAACAACCAGACGAACGTCCTTGTGGCCACGGACGTCGCCGCGCGCGGTCTCGACATCCGCGACGTGCAGCTCGTGATAAACTTTGACTTTCCCCAAGGCGTCGAGGACTACATCCACCGCATCGGCCGTACCGGCCGCGCCGGCGCGAAGGGGGAGGCAATGACTCTCTTCACTATGGAAGACTCCAAGTATGCGCGGGAACTCGTGGGTGTCATGCGTGACGCGCGGCAGGAAATCCCGCCAGACCTGGACAACATGGCGCTCGCAAGCCACGTTTGTCAGAGTATGGCCGGCTGGGGCGGCGGCGGTGGCGCCGCGGGCGGTGCGGTTTCGGCGGCGGCGAGTTTTGGGCGTCGGCCGCGGCGGGGGTGATTTGTTGTGGTGGCCGTCGGTGCTATGGTGGCGGAGGCGGGGGCGGCTATGGCGGCGGGGGCCGTGACCGCGGGTACGGGGGCGGCGGAGGCGGCGGCGGCGGATACGGGGGCGGCGGCGGCGGGCGGCCTGGTGGCGGCTATGGCCGTGAGCGCAGTCCGCGCCGCTGGTAGCCGCTGGTGGACAGGGGGCATGCCCGATCATGCCCCTGCCTTCGTCATCGGATGGATTGAGCGTGAGTGAGAGAAGACGTAGACAGTGGTGCTGTCAGATGTGTGTCACCTGCATATCTGTGCAGGCCAGTCCCCTGATGCATGTGTATCTGGCTGTGCCTGGTGATCTGCCTGTGGGGCTGTGCTTGGTGATCTGCCTGTGGAGTGTTCACATGAGCGAGTCCTTGTTGTTGTAATCACATGATTACATGTCCGCAGCTGCCTCGGGTAGTGGCACGTGCAACACCAGTGTTCCCTTGACCGACTCATCAAACCACAGCACAGTGCGGAGGCTGAATGCTTATGGGCAGAAGCTCCACAATGGCGCAGAGCAACCTGATATGTGCCAGCAAAGATGGTCTTGGGCGATGAGGCATCGTAGTGATGTGACTGTGCTAGCTCTGTATCAGCAGCCAGCCATTGTGGGTTTCGATTGGCAAAGCACAGCTCCTGCAAGCTGTGTTGCACCACGCTGTGACGCATGCTTCTGTACCGTTCCACACCTTGGGGTCGCATTCTATCGGCTATGCAATGCAGTCAACAGAGCTCACCAACTGGCTGATAGCCCAACAACTGGCCTGGCTCATGTGTGGCAGCTGGGGCTAGCACACCAACAAAGGACAACATCGTGGGCTCATGCGGCAGATGCCTGCAAGACCGGAAACACTGCATGTTCTGACCAGCGGCGGAGGAAGCAGCATGGCATGTACAAAGCCATAGGGAGCTGCAAGGATGACTTCTGCCCTGGTCTGCAAGGGTTCCCTCCCGGGCAGGGTGCCTGTGCAGGGTTGCCATGAACGATGGCCACTCGGTATTGACATGATCCACTCAGTATTGGTAACGGTAATGGTAATGCCACGATGCAGTTGGTGTTGCATATCCCTCATTTGCTGCCTTTTTGCTCCGCTGTGGTCAGCTGTGGTCAAAGCAGGCGGCGTCTCTGTTGCACTTGGCAGCACGTCGCAAGCAGTGTCGCAAGCAGTACATGCGGCGCTGCCTTTTGCTTTCGCCTTTTGCTTTTGCCTTTTGACTTTGCAAAAGGGAAGGACGCCGCCACTTATGTATGCAGCCATCCTATAGGAAACGTCCAGTGCATTGCATCTTTACCTCTTCACGGGCCACGAGGCTCTCTGCATTCACCTGCTGACAGCAATTGGTTCTTGAACGGCTTGTAGATCCATGCAACACAAGCCCTGTGGCCTGACTAGGTGACATGGTCAAGTCTGCAGGTGGTCAAGTCTGCAGGTGAGCAACACATTGCACCACATTGCACCAAATTGCACCAAATTGCACCACAGTGCCCTTACTAGGTAGGCTGGTTGGGAGGCAGGCTGATGGGAAGGTACCAGGCAGGCAGGATTAGGGCATCGGAGAGGGCCTCCATGGCCAGAAGAAGCTGCAGCAGTTCGTGTTTGCTCCTGACAGCCAGGCAACGAACTGCCATGTTGACCTGAGTAATGCTGATGGTGGGCAGCAGCTGGGCGTGTGCAACTGTCCCCCTGGCTCAGACACCTAGACATCATGTCTGATGTCATGATGGCTTTGGGGTGCACAGCTGTTCACCAGGGAACTTCCACTCCTGGGTTCCCATTCGCCGGAGATATCACTGATGCTTGTTGCCGATCCTAATCGGCTAAGGCAAGTAATTGATTCTACATTTACATTTATGTGTTTTCGTTTCAGTTCACCAGTGGTCACTTCAGCGGTGACTAGTCATGACTGGAACCATGGTGCTACAGAGCCCAGCTGCAGCTGCAGCCCAGCACTAGGTCCACTCCAAGCCAGGCACAGTTTGTTCATCCTGCTTTCCGTTGCACTGCAGCTCTGTTGTGCACAGCGGCACCAGCAAAGTGCATCTGTCATATGCTTTTTTGTAGTGGCCTATGCCTGCTCGTGCAGAATTGTATGCCCAGGGTTGCCATAGCTGATAGGCAAGACCAGCCGGCTAGCTGTGGCTGGAAATTTTGACTTCTGGCCCGAGCATGTTCCCTGTGCCGCACTGTCTGTATCAAGAGTGTTCTGTGGAGCTACAAGGCAGAGATGTGTCAGGGGTCCATTCAGCAGCAGTGTTCAGACTGGAACTGGTCATGCAGGTAATTAAAACGGCCACTCCAAAGCCACCTGACTCATCGGCTACCTTTGCGCTTCGTCATCTGAGGCCTGCATGCCGCTGCTGCTGTTGCCCTGCTACCGCGGTGCCGCCTGGCAGCTGTTGCGAGCGGGCAGCCCACAGCTGCCGACAGCTTCTGCGCTGTTAATGACACTGGCGATGGCAACTCAGCTGACGGTGCGCAGCGGCGAGGTGATTGCCGCGCAGCCTCACATTAGCTCGGCGGTA
This sequence comes from Ulva compressa, assembly GCA_024500015.1. Lineage (NCBI taxonomy): Eukaryota > Viridiplantae > Chlorophyta > Ulvophyceae > Ulvales > Ulvaceae > Ulva > Ulva compressa. The sequence goes on along the minus strand of JALKAD010000013.1, from coordinate 396,722 downwards.
CCGCTGTTAGCGCTGCAGCGCGCTGCCTTGAGCTTCGCGCCGCCCGCCTCGTTTCGACAGCACGACGGCGGACCCTGGCCACGTTAAGCTGCCACAGCATGCACATCATGACTCCATGATGGCATTCACGCGGCAAGGGTGTCGCTGCGCCGCGCTGCTGCGGGCATGCATTCACTTCGACAGGGTCAAACCCACACAGCCGGGGAGGGCAACCGAGACGTCGCCCCCCGCCCCACCAGTCCCCACCATCCGCCCCCATTGCCCCCATGGCGTTTGGCTTCGAACAGTTGGTTTCGACAACCCCTCTGGCATTGGCATTGGAACTCGATGGAAGCCCAACGGCCCACTCAGATGGCCATGCACGCGTATGCACTCTTACATCTGTATGTACTCTTACATCGAGGGGCTCCGATCCAGTGCACCAAGCGAATGTACAACTAGATTCTAGACTCACATGCTACCCAGCAGATGCGAGCCGGCCAGGCGATCACCTGGCACGAACTGCGCACCCGTGAGCCGTGCTACCCTGGACATGGTCTTTCTGATCACAAACCCGTTTCCTTTCACTGTCGCCGCACTGAGCTCCCGCAAGGAATTCTCAATCCAGCGAGCCTTTGCCCGCTTGTTGAATGGCCCAACCAACGACACCGCCAGCGTGTTGAGGTACTGCATGGCACGCGACCCTAGTCTGCCATATGTCTCATGCACAACCGGCACCACCTTGTACGATCCCTGCACACTCTCTCTGTACTTGTTGAGTACGTGTATGTATGATTACATCGCCGTATCCATGAGGACATCAATGTCACAGTTGACACGTGTATAGCACGTGTAGGGCCCACGGCCTAGGGCGCAATGGCATGCCCCGAGCCAACACGGCCACATGCACTGCCGTGCCAATGAGTTGTGAGTGGCCCTTTTCATCCATTCATGCACAAGGCATGTACTGGAAAAAGTTCATATTCCGGAAGACGGAATTAAGGTGTAAATCCCGAAAGATTTGAAAAATGTGGAATGAAAAGTATATTCTAGAAGACTCCAATAGGCACATCGAGCTCCTGAAGCTTGCCTGTCACAGGCGAGCTCCACAACACACGTCTTAAGATAATATACTTTAATTACAGTATACGTTGACTTCAGCAAGTACAAGCACATGCTGCACCACGTGTACACTTGACCCCCTTATAATTCAGTGTTACACGGAGATGAACGCAAGAGCCCGGCAGCGAGCGCAGCAGCAGGAAAGCAGACGGGGAAAACCCCCGAAAGCAGACAGCAACAAGCAGCAACTGTCTCAGGCGAAAAGCCACAACAAACCGACACAGCCGACGCAACCACACCCACGCATCCACCGTATAATTCAGTGTAAGCAGCGCTTGATGCACTGTGGTGCCCCGAGTCGCAGTGCAACATGCACCACCCACGTGCAGCCGCTGCAGCAGCCCAAGCCAGGCGTGCTCAACATGCACCACCCAAGTGCAGCCGCTGCAGCAGCCCAAGCCAGGCGTGCTCAACATGCACCACCCACGTGCAGCCGCTGCAGCAGCCCAAGCCAGGCGTGCTCAACATGCACCACCCCCGTGCAGCCGCTGCAGCAGCCCAAGCCAAGCGTGCTCAACATGCACCACCCAAGCGCAGCCGCTGCAGCAGCCCAAGCCAGGCGTGCTCATGAGCGTGTCGCTGGCCTTGGCATGCGTGCAGGCGTATGGCAGCGCTATAGCGACGAACTCATGCAACTCATGCATGACAGTAGGTTAAAAGTGACCTACTCACATGCAAGGCGTATGGCAGCGCTAGCGTGCCACTCAGCACCCAGCGTCAGAGGCTGTAGCTGTCATATTGCTGATCATACATTGTGGCGACTCTGGTAGATGCTACCTCAGCAGCGAGCGAGGTAGAGCGCAACTGGGCAACGTGAAGGCCCATGTATCCCCATGTCCCCCGGGACAGGGATAATGTCCCAAATGCCCCAGAATTCAGTGCAGTATTGCCCCCTGCGCCAGCCTTATTTATGCAACGGTCATGCAACGACCGTCGTCTTCTGGGTGCCACGGCTTTCAGCCTGACCTGGTATGTGCATGGGTGTGGCAACATTCTTGTCACCACTGGCGCATCACCAGAGAGGTCCGCACCACCGCCAACTAGAGTCACACACTCAGCCACAACCCATGCAATGCCACTTGGCGCGGTCTCGGCACACATGCGGCAGTTCTCTTTGGGCGAATTCCTATGCAGGGCTCGGAGTTAGGTACGGACCAACCAGGGCGGGGGGGGGGGGGGGGGGGGGGGGGGGGGGGTTGTGCAGGTACCACAGTAAGTTACAGGAGTGCCATGCACGTGAGACTCACTGTGTAGACTGAGCTCGCTTCATCATCGTTCCCTCGGCTGCATATCTCGCATGCACCACATGCATTCCACCACCTCTCCACACCTCACCTGGCGCCACTCTCCGCAACAGTCCACGCTTTCGGTTAGTGCTCCTCGACTAGTTCTACCTGGGCCTGTCAGCACACAGCAAATAGCAGCCACCCGGCTCTACCGGCCAAAAAAACAATTAGATTCTTGAAGATCCCTGCCATTTTGCGCTGGCATGAGGAGGACCTTGGTCAACAATGTGTGCAACGTAACGATTCTTATCTGCCATGCAAGTGCGTCCCTGCTCCACGCCCCTACAAGCGATGCACCCTGCAGCCAAACGATGGCAATGAGGTCCGGGTGCACCTCTGAAAACGCCGCAACTCCTACCGCCCACCTCCAATGCCCGCACACGGCCTGCACACGGCCCGCACACGGCCGATCTGATGCTGCCTGATTGGTAGCACACACAGGTCACACAAGCCCCGCCAGGCTGTCACACGCTCTCAAAACGTCGGCTACAGGCCTCAATCATCTCTTCATAGCACACAGCACGCAGCACGTAGCGCGCAGCAGCGCGCGCTATCGCCTCATGCCCAGGAGCGTGGCCCCGTTGTCCATGACGCCGGTGTCTCCTCCGGCGCGGGCGAGGCCGCCCCCGCGGCGCGGCGGCGCGCCGCCGGGCGGCGCCGGGGAGTAGCTCAGCGTGCCGACCTCGACGCAGGTGAGGGGCTCCAGGGGTGTCTGGATGACGCCGACTTGGAGGAGGAAGTCGGAGGTGAATTCGCGGTTGCACTGGACGGCGTTGCAGCACCAGAGCTCGAACTGCGCCTGCCGGAAGCCCTCGCACGACTCGAGCACAAAGATGCTGCACATCGGCCGCACCCGTGTCACATGCATGCACGGTGTCTCAAGCCGTTGCGGGCTGTCTTTGCTGGCCGAATGACGGCACAGCAAGCGCATGCATGCCGCCGTAAGGGCGTGGGTCAGCCATCACAGGAGCTGCGGCACGCCGCTACAACCGCCCGAGGTTCGCAGAACTGGCTGATCCGGAGATGTGTAACACGAAGCGCGCACA
>JALKAD010000013.1:378840-393189 GCA_024500015.1 Ulva compressa | reverse complement strand
TATAGCAGCATGCTAGTCAAAGTACCCATGCAGGACCGTTCCACAGCTGCATCCATATGCACCCAGAGGCACGAGGCTCGCGAGGACGTTTCTTGCAGCCTGGCTGACCTTGGCACCTGAGGTAGAAAGTATGGTTGGGTGTAAATGCAGTTGAGCTGACGCTGTGTGACAGGTGTACCCGGGTTGGTTACAATCATGGTTACGTACCCATGTGCCCCCATGTGCCCCCATGTGCCGGACAAGTAAATCATATGCCATTTCGCATGACACAAATGTCATATGAGCTCAGCTGAACACCAACACTGGCAGCTGCATGGACGGGTTGCTGCATGTGGCGATGAATCGTCCTTGCTGGCATGGGGAGCCCCTGTGCTCCCCAGGGCTGGCCAGGCTCTGAAGCTGGAGAGGCCCACAAATGGAGTCCAGTCACCACTGGACCTCCGCTGTTGCGCAAGCATGGTGTGTCAGCGAGCGGTAGCCGGCTGTCGCCAGAAGCCGACAGTCGGGCATGTGTCTGAACGGTGGCCACATCAATGTGGACGAGCATGAGTGGGCCTCAGAGAGAGATCAAGAGCCGAGGCCTGGCCCGCGTTCTGAACCGCCCGACGTGACGGCCACTGCAGCATGCTGTGTTCACGGGATTTCTGTTTACGCTCCCTCTGCAGCGAGAGTCATGTCTAGTGAGAGTGATGTCTGGCGGAACGAATTCGAGGGCGCAAGCTTTGAGCAGTATGACGCCGCTAGGCTGTAACACGGGGCTCAAGGATGCTTTCGAACGCCCGGGGCTCTGAACCTGGCTGCGTGCCTGCTCCGCTGACACGCAGGCATTTATGTGATCGCAGTCATCATGCTAACATGTGGCGGTGATGCCATTCGGCAGGTGCGCCGGTCCAGGTCAGGCTGGTACAGTGGATGGTCATCCAAGTGTGCGAGCCACAGCAACTAACCACATCAACACAGCGAGAGGTCTGTCACTCAGCATAGTTGACCATGGGCACCAGCAACACAGCATATCCTATCCTAACAGTGATGCTGCCCTCCGTCAAGAGGATCAGTGTAGGCCACACTGTCTCAGTTGCACACAGCGCATTGCGATTGCCTTTCGATCAACATTCACTGCCAATTCACAGGATCGTGATGGCTCGACCTGGGCCGTGGTGAGCCTTCGCTGGGACAGCACAGACATGAAGAACGCCCCAATGCCACGTTGTAGCCCTGGCAGACACCTACGCGCGTGACCACACAAACTGGCACGAGCAAGAGCGAGTTCACAGCGATTGAAAACGAGTGCATCCATGCATGCGTCACCCGCTGCCCGTCTGTGTATCAAACGCATGCGCTCTTCGAACTCCCAAATTTTAACGCGTTCACGCGTGACGCATGCACTGACGTGGGACATCCGAAGGACAAGCTGCAAATGTGACATCATTCGGTGCCAAATCTAAAGATGAGCACCGCGCTGGAACACGCGGACTCGTGCAATACATGGAGCTCCAACGGTACGACAGCCCAGCGGTTGACTGCGCGCCAATGCGTACGGCTCCGCCCTAGTTAGGCGACTGACTACCTGTGCACAGTTCAAACTACAGCTACATGCAGCGCTTCAGCCAAACCGCTCTGCGACGTCGACACGCACCTTCAGGCGGAGCTCCACGGAGTGGTGCACCCGTGGCGCCACCCATATGGGCTGCTGCTTGACATGCCTCGACCATATATAAGCATATATGCACCATATATAAGGCCTGGCAGAGGGCTGGCTAATGTGAACGCGGTAGCCTTAGTCTGCTTCACGCATCGATATCGCGTGCGTCGCGCATGCAGCTAAGCTGGGAGCCCTAACATGACGCGCGCGAATTCGGAGCAGCTTTCCAACTCCGTTCGCGTGCTCACGAGGCGGTTGAGAGGGGGAAAGCAAAGATGCTTCATCGAGGCGCACCAGGCTGGAGATGGCGTCGCTGATGGCCTGCGCGGCCTGAGCGCCCAGCACGTACGCGCCGTATGTGCCTGCGTCCGAGTTTGCCGAAACGGCGACATTGATTGGCACGCCGATGGAGGCGTCAGGCACTGGCACGGTGCCCTGTCCGTTCGACGGCCACGCATCAAAGTCCGCCAATGACAAGTCGCCCACGGAGAAGCCAGTGCCGGTCTGGGACAGCACCCGCGCGCCTCCCAGAGGCAGCAGCAGCGCCATCGCCCCGATAAACACGGCTGATGCCATGGCAGCGCTGTAGCTAGCTGGAGTGCTGTGCATCGCGGCAACGTTAACGGCACGGCACGCTCACAAGAGCACCGGACAGAATTGCGATTGATCTAGGTGGACAGCTGGTCCTGCAGCTGGCGAGGTCGGAGCAGTACTAGTAGCGAGTCTTCCGGAGAGGAATCAGGCTTTCTCAGCAACGATGTTGATGGGAGCAAAGAGTCAAGTGCAAGACGAGCAGCGCGGATGACCTGGCCTGGCCTGGTCTGGAGGAGCACGTGCGGACGTGAACGTTCGTGGTGATGAGATCTAGATATATCGACACCAGGCTGACTACGTCGACGTCGGGCGAAATACTGATCTGCACGAATGACTGCACCTTGACCGCCCAGCCTGCACTCTATATATGGTGTCTGTGCTTGGAGCATGCAGGTGTCGCGAGGTGGCCCTGCTAGCGCGCTCGCTTTCCGATCGGATGCGCATGCGGGTGCAGCGAATTGCTGCGGCATGCATGCGGACCCTCTCATGACGCTGGGAAACCGGATTCCGCCGTCGACTGCGTCCACAAATGCAAGTATTCAGTCGAAGGTGCAATTGCTGGCAGCTGTGACATCGATATGGCGCATGGCGCTATATACGTCCACACACACGTGCGTAAGTAGAGGCCTGTCCACGTGTGTATGCGTGTGCTCGAGCCGCCGATTGCAACTAGGATCCCCCGCCTCATTGAGCAGGCTTCCACGCGGCATCGATATCGAGTCGTGCACACTTAAACCTGGCCCAGCGCTAGCTGATACATGATCGTCAGCACGTGCACGGGACTCCTGGGGACGGGAAGTCGACGTCCCGGCGGCGCATAGTAGTCAAACACCTATTGCGGTGTTTCAACTCCGCTGGTGGTGGCAGGCGTACGTCGCCCCCAGGTGACGCCGATGCCGGCCGCTCGACCGCGGCCGTGGTGCGCGGCTTGCGTTGCGGCGCATTCCATGCGTTGCGTGCACGGCGTGGTTTCCTACCCCAAGCTGGGCGGTGCACCCTGAGGCAGCTGCCTACTGTTGTAGCTAGAACAGCGAGCATGCGCAGCGTGATCGGAACCGTCGGGCACACCTGCGGCTGCCGATGTCATAAGGTCAGCTCATCCCACTTCGTTGATGACATCGGCTGCAGATAAGTCACATCGGCTGCACGCAGCGTCCGCTCTGAGGCCGCGTTGGGCGCATGTGAACCGCACCATGCGCCACATCCTCGTGCGGTCGAACCGGGTGCGGACCTGTCGACCGCATCGAGGAACCCGTTTGTGAGCTGTCATGTTGAGGGGGGAACTGTCTGCGTGCGGCCGGAAGACACATGCTGGGTGCTCAGGTAGGGTGACCTGTGACTGCAGAGCATGAGCCCGGGCCACAACCGCGAAGAATTCGCAAGCCCTGGTTCTTGCTTGGGCTTCCATGCGCTCCCGCCTGTGTTGAATGTGCATGTAATGCACTAAGGTGGTGCTGGAGTCCAGCAACATGTTGTGACGAGAATGACCGGAGCTGGTGGAGCCCTGGAGCATGCATGTGCGCAGAGCCCTGTGCATAACTAGTTATAACTAGTTAATCATAACTAGTCAATCATAACTAGTTACTTATAACTCACCCTGCTGAAGAAGCCAGCCCCCTGCTGAAGAAGCCAGCCTGCCGTGGTAACAGGCGAACGCATGGCCACGCGGCTGTGCAGACGTGTGGAAGCATTCCACCCATGGAAGCATTCCACCCACGATACATTTTGGAGGTGTTCTCATGTCCTCACGGTTCCAGCGATGGCAACGCACACACATGCTCCCACAGATGCACTCCCCTTCGCAGTTCCGCCGCCTGCTGCGTGCTGCCTGCTGTGCTTGTTCAAGCGCACCGTGCCCAGCGCAATTTCGGCAGCCGGCGGCCAGCCAATCCGCGCAGGGTGCTGCGGCGGCTCACATGCATGCCGTCGCCTCTACAGCAGCACAGCACACGGCAGCACACCACGGCCTGCTGTGCTCCACGGTGAACTTCCAAGCGCAGCGCTGCACACATGCGCTTCGGTGGAAAGACACGCTGGAAGAGACAAACGTGATACAAAGGCATCTTGACACGCATGCCACATGGGCAGCAGGATTAATTGCGGCCATGTGGGCAATTGCGGCCATGTGGGCCCTGCAGCGGCCTCGCCACCGCGAACAAGAAAAGCTGCATGCAGCGACTGAACACCGCAAGCCTCGGCATGCTGCAGCGGCAGAGCCTTGATGCCCCAGCAGCGCAGCCTGCTCGCTCCGGATTGCTCTGAATTGAGATTCAATTGCCCGCACTCGCGCAACCGCAGGCGCCTCGAGTATGGACGCCCGATGCCTGGGCCCCGCATCGGCCATTGCGCCCGCCGGCACACCATGCTGTGCATGGGCAGGTGAACAGGCAGGCACCAGCCCTTTCTGGCGGCCGAGACGGGCTCTGGGAGTGGGGCGGAGTGGCCATGCATGTGAAGCCAGAGCACAGGCGATGCGTGGTGGCACGTGATCAAGCACGTGATCAAAGCTGAATCTGATCAAACGCTCAGATTTGGCAGGTGGCAGGTGGCGGGTGGATGGCCATCGATGGAAGCGAAGCGGGCGCAGCGCAAGCATGCATGCAAATGGGGCATGTGTCTGGGCGCAGCTGCTGATATCGATGTGTGGAGCCTTGCGCTCAGGGAGTGACATCTCTTCCAACGCAGACGCATTGCACTACCATTGCACTACGTGCCCACCCGCGTCTATGTAAATGTAAATGCAAATGCAGATGTAATTGTAAAGTGCTGGACTGCTGTGGCCCATGGCTGGTTAGTCTTTGATGTCAGTCTCGTTTTTGGCCTGGAAGCTGGCAGGGGGCATGCTGCTCTGGCATCACAAGCGCATAGCCAGGCAGGCCTAGGTGGGGCCCGGGTGGTGAGGATACAGCTGCCCACGACTGGTCAGCTTGTCAGTCAGCAGAATTTGAAGAGTGACACTGGTTCAGGGCTGACTGGAGCTTCCCAGCAGCACTGAGATGGATGTCTGGGTACCTAGGAGAAGTGAGATGGATGCCTGGGCACCTGACATGCACAGCTGTGTGATGAGGCCCTTCAGTGACGTACATTGTTGTGGCCAGAGTTTAGACCACAACTGAAGCTGTCATATTACACAAGAACCATTCTCACCAATGGTCTGCTGCATGTGAACAGTCCTTGGTGCAGTTCTGTTGCTTTGCCTGTCCTTGAGGCTAGAAGGAAACCAGGTGGAACGGCCTTGAAGGAAGCCAGGTAGAACGGCCTTGGCTGTGCCACACGGTGATTGAAGCTGCATTGAAGCTGCATCTTGTAGCGAAAGACTTGCTGTTGGGGAGCCTTGTGTGAATGGATGGGAGCTGACACCATGTGCCTGCACTATTGTTTGTGGTGCAGAGGCAAGAGCTTCTTGCTGGCACTCAGTTTCGTTCTAGGGACAGCGTTCCTTTACGTGCAGCTGGTGTCACCGTTGGTGCCTCGTCGTTGGTTAATTGACTGGTTGATAGACTGGTTGAATGACTGCTGGCGTTGCATCGCATTGGCTGCCATCAGAGGCCAGCAGAGACTAGCCTTATGGCCCGCCAAGGCCTTTGAAAGCCTGCTTCAGCTGCGTAAAATCGTGACGAGAGTCTCATGTGAGCCGCGGCAGCCATTGTCCTAGACAGCGTGGGGCGGGGCCCCGGGGTGGTTTGCAATGTTCACAACCCATGTGTCGAGAGAGCCTTGTTATCACCAAATGAATGCTGCGCAACCGTTACCTCATGTTCCTCATAACGTGCGATAACGAAGTGCACGTCTGTGATTTCGTGCACCACTTGTTTCTTCTCGTCCCAGGTTCGGCGCAACCAGCGTGGAGATGACGACTTCATTTCCAAGCACTGCAGTGCACTGGGCGAGGACGACGTGCACTCGAACTCAGCAGCACTGCACTGCTCCACCAGGGCCGATGCATGTGTGTCGGGCATCCCACGTCTCGGACTGCCGCACCAAGACACATGCACCGGATACGTTAACATCACATTCATTTACCGTTTGCTAGGCTTGTTCGGCCGCGTATGTGTAAGGCACCGCGCGGCAGATCAGCTTGGGCAAACGTAGCTGTCGTTTCTTTCCAGGCTGTGCAGTACCACAGGCCAGTGTAAACTCAGGAATGTCGATCGCCGCGTCGTGGATGCTTTAGAGCTCAGCCAGTTGCTCGTCTAGGGCTACCTCAATGCCCTGCCGCCTGCCAGACACTCGATGGCACCATCTCTCGCCATGCCGTGCCCTTCGCGTACGACTGACAAGAGCAGTGGTTGCCCTAGCACAAGACTTGAAGCCGCGGCATTATGAATGACACACACGTTACACTACAACCGTGCAGCGTGACGTGCTCTATCGGTTGAACTTCTCAGTACAATCGCTGCATCGGTCGGACACTGTGATGCAACACCTGAACGCGACCACGCCGAGCGGCAGTCAACGATCACACGAATCGGTGCATGTCGTAGTGACTTGAGGAGTTCAGTACAGCGCCATAATGTTTCATGCGACTCCGATGCGACGGTGACGATTGCGGCAACTTGGCAGAGGCCACTCGACACCCAACTTTGGCCACGGCGTGCTCATGAAGCCGGAAATTGTTTCCTGCCGCGTTCGTGATGGCACGCAACTGGCTGTCAACGTCTTTCCAGGTGCCGCGGGAGCGCCCGCGCTGGTGCTGCTGCACGCCAACGGGCAAGTTCTTGCAGCTCTTGAACCTGTCAGCATGTTTAAGTCACGCAGAATTATGAAATATTTATAATTTTACGGGCGATTTTCCGATGTCGCTGCCATTGCATTCTGAGCCCACAGCCCAGCGTCCATGATGCAGGTTTGGGGCCAGGTGCTACGTCCAGATGGTGCGCACCGGGGCTGGCTTCGAGTGCCCAATTGAGCTAAGCAAACTCCCATTAGAAGCCCCAACTCAATTGAATGCAGCTACATATGCTCTTACTCGCTCAATCGTTTGGTGTTGGGCCACCACATCCACCTATATCCCTTGCAGATAGAGCACCTCAGCTCCCACTTCCAGATCTACGGCATCGACGCTCGCGGGCACGGTGAATCCGCAGCAGCTGTCCAGGACGGGCGGACTGTCTCGAAAGCTGATGCACAGAACGCCTCAGATGGTATGTCATGTCAGTCCTGGCTTGATACAGCCCGTGCTTCACACAGCCTCCCTTGCAACCTTCCTTGCAACCTTGCGCTAGTTGAACCAATCAACGTCATGTACGTGTGTCTATCGCCTTATCTATCGCAGTGCCTGCACCGACCCCAAGGTAGGGCAGGTGCCCAGGCTTAGTCAGCCTGCACAGTGCTGACATGGGCCAGCCACCTGCCATGTGTACGCGTTGACACTGCATGGACCCAATACCGCTCTGTTTCATGGCCATGTGTCACGACACGCATTCTGTTATACTTATCAACCAATGTGGCCTCATGTGCAACCAATGTGGCCTCATGTGCCAGTTGGCCAGTGGGCACCGTGGGAACTCTCTCTCAACTGGAAGCTGCCCCGTACAGCTGCCCTACCTGCAGGCCCCACCAGGAGTTTGGCCCTGCTCGTGTTGAGCTCAGGCCTCTTGAGGCCTCAGTCCACCAGGATATTGGCGCTGCTGCAGGTGTTCAGCCCATGAGCTGGCACTCAAACTAGTTGCGGCCTTGCACTCTCGTTCAGACACTCACGGCCCTAGCAGTCTGCCACATGAGGCACTTTTCAAGTCGAATTTGACTTCGTCGCCCGCCGCTGCGGCGTTTGACTTGCAGCAAGTGCAATTCTGCAACTTCAGCGTGCTGCTCTTGACTTGCGCTTCCAATTGCCCTTCATACCGAAGGTCCACGGCCAAGCTTTACCCTCTGGGAGTAAGTGGACCGCCACACAGTTGCCCTTTGAGCCCAAAGTCCACGGCCAGGCCCACCAAGCCTGAGCCCCTGTTTCCTCAGCCCATATGTCTTTGCTTCTGTACCACGAGGGCGACCCTAGCCGCCATGCAGTGTGCTGTGATTCTCTCTTCGCGACAACCCACCAGCACGCAGCACCGCCAGCATGAGCGCCACTGCTTCGCCGCACGGCCGTAGCCACATCCTTGTGCCCGGCATTGATCCCGTGGGTTGCTGCGCACTGTTTTGTCCCACATCCACGTACTCGGCATGCTGCCCGACCGGCATCCGGGTCCGACCCAGCAGCCACCAGCACCCCTGCTCTTCTCCCTGAGCACCACCTCCGGCTGCTTGCAGAGGCCCCCCCACAGCCCCCGGCCGGCTTCCCGGCGGTGCCGCCGGCCTTTCCACTGCCGCTGACAGACCTCGTGGACGCCGTGCTGAGCCTCGGGCTGCGGCGGCCCTTCGTATTCGCGCACTCCGTGCTGGGCACGCTGGCGCTGCTCGCGGAGGCGCTCTCCCCCGGCCTGTGGGCGGCAGCCTACATCTTCGAGCCTGTGGCTGCGGCCCTGCCATCCCAGGTGCGCCCTGCTGCCCTCTCATCGAGCCTCTGGAAGCGGTCCCTGGCTTGCCGTAAATCCGTGACTTTACGGCAAGCCACCGCAGCGGGGCAGCTCTGTGCCGATGCTGTCAGCGGCACCACAAGCGGGGTGAGCCTGGGCTAGCCTGGGATAGCCTCCCGAGCGCAGAGTGGTCATGCATGTGGGTTTTGCATGTGGGTCATGCATGTGGGTTTTTGGATGCCTGTCGCCCCGTGGGCACGTGGCCACTTGCCAGGGTGCCTCTGCCGCGCACGGGCCGGGGCCCGTGCAGGCCGTGGCACGCGCAGCACGGGCAGCACGCAGCGGGGCTGCACGGCACGCACAGCGTGCTGCCCCGGCCGTGGCTGCACCAGCGCGCAGCACTGTGTTAGCGCTTGCCAGCGGGCGCCGTAGTGCTAGTGCATCGGTGCTCCGAAATTTCCATAGCACGAAATTCTGCTGACTGCGCACCTGCTGTCCATGCGTTTGCCGCCCACCGCGCAGTGGCGCTGTGGTCGCTCTCCGCGATGATCCGCAGAGCCGGGTCTGCTGTATCCCCTCTAAATATCGCTAAATACTATTCAGTAACCCCTCCAACCTGATTTTGGTCGAGCATTCCCGATTTCAGCGCCTGTACTGGGCAGTTCTGAGAGCAGCGGTTGGTCCCGGCAAGGCAGTCCAGGCAGTTGCGAGGATAGGGTGATGCCAGCAGTCACGGCTTGCGGTCAGCACACGATGGCCACAGCGGCGGCATCACAGGGTCATGCTGGGAGCACGTGCAAAGAGTCCTGGAAGGCATGAGCACTGTGTATGCTGTGCACGCTGTGCTATGCTGCTGTGCGGTCATGCTGGCCGTGCTGCTGCAGGACGAGCAGGTCGCCGTGGCTGGCCGTACGCTTGCGGCGCGTGCGCGCGCGCGGCGGCGCGAGTGGCCGGACGCGGCCGCGGCCGAGGCGAGCCTGCGCCGGCGGCCTGCCTTCGCCGCCTTTACCGACGCCTCCCTGCGGGCATACGTGTCCGGCTGCTGCCAGACGACCCCTCAAGGTGTGGCCATGCATGCATGCCTGCGCCGACGCAGCAGCGGCATCGGGCGACTCGACATGTCGACCGTGCCTTCTGCCGACCGTTGCGCCATGCTTTGACGTTCCTGCGCGTTTTGCCTCTCTGCCAACGCAGCATGGCTCTGGAGCTGCACCCGGCAGAGCTAAACCAGAGATCTTTGCTGTGAGTTGAGAGTGTGATAAGGCGCGTGACGCTGCAGCTTCTCAGCTGTTCAGCACGAGCGCGGACATGGTTCACGAGTGAGAGCTTTGCCGTGCGTATTGTCAAGAACCAGAAAAGCGCGCAACCCGAGGAGTTGTATTACTTCTGGTTTGTAGGTCGTCGTACAAATGTGTCACTGGACTCTTGAGCGTACTGTCTGGCTCATGGCGCTGAGCCTGCCTTCCTGCTTTGCCAGCTTGTGGAGCATAATCCTGCAACGCGTCTCACCTGGCAACGCCTCCCCGCTCTGCCCCCCCCCCCCCCCCACATGAGCCATCATGTTGTCTTTGATCCCAGCAAAGCTGTGCGGGTCGATGGCAATGCATGATACGGCATATCGCCAGCCCAGCTCCTGCACGAGTCATGCGCGCTGTGTGGTTTGGGGCCCCCAGCACAGAGCGCGTCAATGCATGCAGGTAGCTTGCGGCTTCGCTGTGAGGTCGAGGCGGCGGTGTTTGAGACGGCCATGCCGCTGGCAGCCGGAGTGCGCGCCGTCATGCATGCTGTGACGTGCCCGGTGACGTTTGCGGCAGGCGACCGGCCGCCGGGGGCGCCGGACGCGTTCATGCTGGGCGCTGCGGCAGCGCTCGCCGCCGCGGCCCCACGCGGGCAGCACAGCAAGCTCCACGGCATGGGCCACTTTGCGCCATTCTGCCGTCCGGAAGCCATGGCGCGCGACGTGCTGCGGCAGCTGCTGGGTCACAGCATGCCGCCGCAGCTGCCGGCTGCTGCAAAGCTGTAGGCTGTCACTGTGGCATGGGTGGTCCCGGGCGCCGCTGACGGGTGGTTCAAAGGGGAACTGTGAGCTGGTGTTGCACGGCACTGGCCACGCAGTGAGATATGTTACAGGGGTATACTCCCTAAGGTATTAGAACACACAGGACAGAAGTCATGGCAATGCAACAAACACAGTCACCATTGGCCATGCATGGGTTGGTGCGGAGGCCCGAGTGCGGAGGCCAGATATTTACGTGGCCAGACGTGCTCGAACCCTGCCACTGGCTATTGCATGCCATGGGTGTGAGGCCATCATGCATGCCATCTGTCAAGCAGATTGCACATGCATGCTCTATACTCCACCTGTTTGCCATGCGACTGGGTTGGCCGCAAGCCAACATGCATGAGTTCATGCCATGGGTGTGAGGCCTCATGAGGATGCTCAGTACCAGAGCACTGCTGCCAAGCGGCGCGTAGTCAGATTGGGTTGTTTGTTTGAGACACAGCAAGGTACAGCTGCTCCTACTGATGTTCCCCTGTTCAGTTTCCGACCAGTGCAGAAGAGTCTGCAGATGGCCACAAACCGGGAGTAGTTATGAAACAGAGACGAGCAGATCAATGAGTAGATCCGCAAGACGGACAATCCCGCCGGGTCTTCACGCCTAAAATTTTTGCTATATGTGTGGCAGTGTTGGATGGTTTGCCCACAGGTATCACTACTGATGGCGACAGGCATCACATGCTAGAGGGCAACACAGCAGAGCGAGTGCCTGGTGCACCGCGCTCAACTTAAAGCACCGTGATCGTCTGTGAAAGGCCCAGACTCTACGGGTTAGCGAGGGAGTTTGGCGGCCCTCAGCTCGACTCAAGCAGGATTTAATCCGATCACATGCATGCTCAGAGCAGTTGTCTCGTCAGCCGTGCGCACGTGAGTCCCCCCTCCCGTACCGTCCGTCACCGAAATAAAAAACCGGCCTGCGTCTACGATATCATACCATTGTAATTAAAAAGAATCAGAGTACCCCACAACTCTCGGCCCCTCCGCAGCAGGCGGCCGCCCTGTCCGCAGCGGCTGCGAGGGCCTTCGGCCGCTGGCGGCCGTGAACAACCCCCATCGGCAACCTGCCTGCTGCGGAGCGCCGCCGTCAGTGCGCACAGCACGGAGCGCGGCTGCGGCAGACACGCGCGTGTGCGGCCACACGCCCAATACTTCCCTCATGCTGTGCTACTCGAGGGTAATTACGACTTTGCCAGTGGCCCGCCGGCTGATCATGCGGTTAAACGCGTCGCGCACGCCCTCCGTGGTGAAGGGGTGCGCTGGCCCCTCGTCGAGCACCACCTTGAAGTCGCCCTCGGCGAAGATGTCCAGGAAGCGCTGCAGCGAGTCCCCCCGTGGCGCTGGCATCAGCATGACGTACCTGCACAGCACGACAGCACCTCAGCACGCAGCACAGCACGCAGCACACACATGCACAGCAGCCCCTAACCATACAACGTCATATATATTACTCCTGGAACGCCTGCAGCTGCTTGTTGAGCGCAAAGCGGCATACCCCAGGCAGGCTGCTTTGCATCGGCGCCGCTGCGCGTTGGCGCTGTGTGTTCAGGGCTCGGGGGGATTGGTTTCGCAACCAACCGCGATGAGGTGGGGCATGCGTGAGGCTCAGCATATGCACCATCAACGCTATTTTTGTGACCCAAAGAAGGCATGGGAGGGAGGCGGGCGTGCCTGGGGCAGGACGGCACGATGCGGCTGCGCAGCGAGCGGCCGACGACCGGAGCAAACCACGTTGCCATCTGCCACGCAGAGTGGATCTCGATCAGCCACTCCTGCGGCACCCCGGCCACAAAGCGGCCCCCCTTCGTGCCCGGCTTGAGCACCTTGTGCTGCCGCGCCGCCGCCCACGCGCTGCGGCCCTCCGCCATGTCGATTATGAGATCGAACGGCTCCTCCGCAAACTCCGGAACCTCCCACCAGTTCTGCTTCGTGTAGTCGATCACGACGTCGGCGCCGAGGCTCTTCACGAGGCCCTCGTGCGTGGAGGTGGCGGCGATGAAGGCGGCACCCTTGCGGCGGGCGAGCTGGACGACGGAGCCGCCGACAGCGCCGCTGCCGCCGAGGACGAGGACGCGGTCGCCCGCGGCGAGCTGGCCGTCGTCGCAGGCCAGCAGCGCGTTGACCGGGGAGTTGACGATGGCGGCGCCGTCTGTGTATGACAGGCCGGGGGGCTTGAGCGCGGCGAGCTTGCTGTCGACGACCGTGTAGTCGGCCAGGCCACCCTTGCCAAACTCGCTCCAGGTGGCGATGACCTGCGCGGGGCGTGGGCTGCTCAAGGCCGGGTCAACGACGCTGTGCCGTGGAGACTCTACGTGCATATGCAGGGAGCCCTCTGCTAGGACATGCCGTCGGGATACCGATTGATTTCGAGGATTTTTGGCAAATCCCGGTCGAACGGGGATCCCGGGCTGTCACAACACGTTTGGTCTCACTCTGTATCGCCAGCCCGGTCTGCAGTACCATTTCCGTGAGACAACCGGTTCACGTCCACATCGGAAACCGGGAATACCGAGAATTTACAAGCGCCTTATGGAGGCCTGAGCTATAGCATTTGATGCGGCATTGATGTGGAATCTGGCGAGATGAGCTGCTGAGAAGGGCGCAGCGAGCGGGCATGGGAAGCTGGGATGATCGAGGCACACCTCGTCACCGGCCTTGAAGCCTTGCACGTCCTGGCCCACCGCCTCCACGACGCCACACACGTCTCCACCGGGGATGTACGGAAAGGTAATTGTAGGAAATGCGCCGTCTGCTTCGCCGCGGAGGCGCCGGTAGTCCCCGGGAGAGAGGGAACACGCCTTGACGTTGATCAGCAGGTCTTTGCTTTTGGGCTGTAGCTGAGGCTTGGGGTGCGATGGAGCGACGTTTATGACATCGTCAGGCTGGCCGAATGCACTTGCCAAGGCTGCGCGCATGGTTGCCGACATGTGCAGGATATCGCTGGTGAGCTTGGGAAACAGTCAACTTGCGAAACGTTCAACGCGATGGACCACATGTACGACAGGAGCACGGTACAGCGTGCCAAGCTGCTGCTGGTTTATATATGCGCGCCTGCGCGGTGATTCCATCGCCTTGCCTGTGATGCCGTCAAAGGGTCGGTGTTGATGCTTGCACGGACATCAACCATCGCACCTTCGCCACCGACCATGCGGTGATCCTGATAATCCCAACCATCCAAGGCTGGTGCACCATGGTGTCATAGAACTAGCTGACATGCAGTCAGCGCGGAAACTCTTGCATGAGCTACATTTCAAAGCTGCATGAGCTCAATCAGCTGGCATGAATGGACAGTTGCCGACATCGACGTACACACGCCTGCAGTATGATCAACGCTGCAGCGCGCTGGTGGCATCGAGCCAGCGGTGTCCCCGTACGTGCGAATCGTTCGGGGAGCACTGCAACATGCACAGCAATTTTCCAAATAACGCGCTGCCTACAAGGCCTATGTATCGCTTCATCTCGCTGCCAAGCCCTGGAACCTTGGTGATAAGCAGCAACAGCGGACTTAAGGACACGGCCCTGTCAGTCAGCCACTGCAGACGCATCGTTCAAGTAGCAGGATACTTATTTTCGTGTGTGGAATCTGGCCGACACAGAAA
>JALKAD010000013.1:359481-377691 GCA_024500015.1 Ulva compressa | reverse complement strand
TCAGGTGTGTAGCAGCATGCTGTGCTCTTCCTCGTTTACCAGCCACAGGCATAGCCAGGGCGTCCCAATCAGTCCCGGCAACACGTAGACAAAACACCTAATACCTGGACAACTCATGGCCAACCAGAGTGCATGCCCGGCGCCTTTGCAGTGCCATTTCCCTGCCGACAAATGACTATCCCATCTGGGAGAGCGTCGGAGATGAGATCGTGAACACTGGCAAGCTGAGCAAGCTGCAGCTCGAAGGCGTCCGCTACGCCTGCAAGAAGCACCTCGAGATCTTGCCCTCTGGCGAGCGTGCCGGCTTCTTCATCGGAGACGGCGCAGGCGTTGGCAAAGGCCGCCAGATCGCAGGCGCGCCCCACCCGCCCCCCTGCATGCTCCCACAGCAAGCCCACCACTGCTCCAAACCAAACCCCTCCTGCAGGCATCATTCTCGACAACTTCTGCCGCGGCCGCACGCGCCACGTGTGGCTTTCGTCTTCAACGGATCTGCACGCCGACGCTACCCGCGACCTGCGTGACCTGGGCATGCAGATCCCGGTGATCAACAACTGCTCAGCCCTCGACGCGGCCACCAAGGTCGGCGGCCTGTCGTCGGAATTCAAGGAGGGCGTGCTCTTCCTCACGTACAGCACCCTCGTCAGCGCCGGCCGCGGCGGCCGCACCCGTTTCCAGCAGGTGCTCGACTGGGTCGGAGGCGCCGCGTTTGACGGCTGCATCGTCTTTGATGAATGCCACAGGTCAGCCCCCGCCCAACCGACAACCCGCATGTAACATCACCTAGGAAGGTGTAAGGCCAGCAACGAGCCCGCCTGTGTCTTAGCCACACATCGCCGAACCCACAACTGCCGCCTCTCGGCCATGCATGTCTGCTCCCGCATCTGTGTGACACACACACACACACAGCCATGCGGGCATGGCCACGCAAACGCACAGAATCAGGCGGCACGACTGAGCGCCTGCACAGAGCTGGGTTGGATCCCGTTCACGACCACCGGCTGGGCACGAGCTGTGTGGCAAAGTCCGCGGTTGGACTGCTTTTGCAAACCTGCTTGTCGCGGCTCCGATCGGGCATTTGCCGCGTGCAGAGCGAAGAACTACGTGCCGGGCAAGGAGGGCCAGAGCACCAAGGTGTCGGCGGCCGTGATCGAGCTGCAGCGGCGGCTGCCGCAGGCGCGCTGCGTGTACTGCTCCGCGACCGGCGTCTCCGAGGTCGGCCACATGGCGTACCTCGAGCGAATGGGCCTCTGGGGGCCCGGCAGCGCGTTTGCCGACTTTGAGGCGTTCCTCGGCAGCATGAAGAACCGGGGTGTGAGCTTCCTGGAGATGCTGGCGATGGAGATGAAGGCGGAGGGCAAGTACTGCGCGCGCGGCCTCAGCTTCCGCGCCGCCGAGTTCTCGATGCTGCCGTGCGCGCTCGCGCCCGACCAGGTGCCGCCTCGCACCCCTCTCGGCACCCCACCGATCGGGCGGCGTCTGTTTGTCGAAAACCCGCACCCTGGACGCGTCGATCCATGCGTTTTCGCTGCCAGCCTGGCACAGGGAAGCGTGGCATCCACGGTAGGGTGCGGAGAGCGGCCTGATGCAGGCAGCAGGGTCAAGCCGGGGGGATACATGCCTGACAGGCCTGGCTCGTGCTGCTGCCAAGCCGCGCACGCGTTCTGCTGCATGCTCACTCTGCTGTGTTACCGCGTGCTGGAGCATGTCCCGTTGTTTCCGCATACCAGTACTGGATCAGTTCAGTAGGTTAATGGAACGGTGATGTCACGGCTCTGACACCATGCGCCGTCGTTGGCTAAGTTTGTTGCAATCAATGGCATGGTGCTGTGGCATGGCGGGGCTGGGACGAGGTGAGGGGGGCCGCGTGTAGGTGGAGACGTACAACGCGGCGGCGGCGCTGTGGCAGGAGGTGCGGGCCGCGCTGGCCGAGGCGCTCGAGCTGACCGCGGGCGGCGCGGACGTGTGGCGCACGTTCTGGGCGGCGCAGCAGCGCTTCTTCAAGCTGCTCTGCGTGTCGCTCAAGACGCCGACGGTCGTGGCGGCGGCGAAGGAGGCGCTCGCGGGCGGCATGGCCGTTGTCATCGGCCTGCAGTCCACCGGTGCGGCCTCCGCGGAGCTCCGGTGGCCTCCCGGATCGCCATGCATGTGCATGCATTCGGTCGCGCCTCCATGCATGCATTCTATGCTCCGGCGTTCAACTGTGGGAAGACATGCATGGTGAAGTGGGTGTTTCGGTGCTCCGGGGCGGACGGCCATCAGTTGTCAGACGGTCCACACGGCCCGCGTGCTGTGGCGGTGGCACAGCGCGCGACAGGCGGTGCCGGTGCGGCCAGCTGTGGGCGGTCGTGTGTTGGATACGAGGGAGTTTATCGTGTGTTGAATGTCGTGTGTTGAATGACGCGTGTTGAATGCCGTGTGTTGAATTTCGTGTGTTGAATGCCGCGTGTTGAAAGCCGTGTGTTGAATTTCGTGTGTTGAATTTCGTCTGGCGAATGTCGGGTGTGGAATGTGAGGGAGGTTTGTGTGGCCATGCAGGGGAGGCGGCGATGGATGCTCTGGGCTTGCAGCACGGTGCGGCGTGCGGGTGGGTCTCGGCGACAAAGGAGACGCTGCGCAAGTTCCTTCTGCAGCACTTCCCGACGCACCGCAACCCTAAAGCCACGGCAGCGCAGCAGGCGGCAGCGCAGCAGCGCGAAGGGGAGGTGACCGGCGCCACGCAGCACACCACACAGCACACCACGAAGTGCGCCACGCAGCAGGCGACACAGGCGGCTGGCGCTGGTGGAGAGGCAGCCAAGGGGGTGGTGGTGCAGGAGTGCGTGAGGCGGCGGCAGGAGCTAATCGCGCGGGCCGACTCTTTGCAGCTACCGCCTCACTTCCTTGACGGTGCGCCGCACTGATGTGGTCATACACCTGCTCTGTGTGTGCTTCTGCTGCATGCATCTGGCCTCCCCGCGCCCGCTGCAGCAGCAAAGTGTTTGGACATGCCCTTGATGCCTCCGCCGGCCCGGCATTTGGTCCGAGGCGGGGGCGGCGTGCTGCGACTGCACAAGGCCTTGGCGTGCTTTGCAGAGCTGATTGATGCGCTGGGCGGGCCAGAGTCGGTGGCGGAGATGACCGGCCGCAGCACACGGGTCGTGCGTGTGCGCGGCGAGCCGACGTACGTGCAGCGCGCGAAAAGCGACAGCACCGACATGGAGTCCCTCAACATCTCGGAGAAGGACGAGTTCATGGCCGGCCGCAAGCTCGTCGCGATCCTGTCCGACGCCGCGTCAACCGGCATCTCGCTGCATGCTGTGCGCGGCGCGGGCAACACGCGGCGCCGCATGCACCTCACGATCGAGCTGCCCTGGTCCGCCGACAAGGCGATCCAGCAGCTCGGCCGCAGCCACCGCTCCAACCAGGTCAGCGGCCCGGTGTACCGGCTGGTGACGACAGATGCCGGGGGGGAGGCGCGGTTTGCCGCGGCCGTCGCGCGGCGGCTGCAGAGCCTCGGCGCGCTGACGCGCGGCGACCGCCGCGCCGCGTCGGGCGTCGACCTCTCAGAACAGAACTTTGACACGCCGCTGGGCCGCGCTGCGCTGCGCGACATGTACGACGCGGTAGTGTCCGGCGCCGACAACCTGCCAGCCGGCGTCTCGCTGCGTAACATCTGCGACAGTGCGCTCCGGCCGCGTCTCTGCTTCGTGCTGCGTGCTGCGCGGCATGTGACGGGGTGTGCTGCGTGCAGATATTGACGTGGACGCAGCGGGGGTGCCGGAGCTGCGGACGGTTCAGGCCGAGAGCGCGTCACAGCTGAGCGTGGAGGACACGCGGACGGCGGTGTCGGCCATGCATGCGTCCATGCTGCGCTCGGTGGACCTGATGGGCGTCGGCGGCAACACGCCGCAGTACCGGCAGGACACGGTGGCGGAGGACACGGCATCGGCAGGCAGTGCGCGCCCTCGCATGCATGTGTGCCCAGCATGCATGCGCCCTCATTGCGGCTGAGACCAGTCTAGACATCGCAGTCCCACCGTGCCAGTCAGGAGTCAGGAGAAGCTGTGCACCCTTGTCAGCTTCGCGACAGCTCACGCGGAGCTGTTGTCAGTGCAAAACGTGCAGCACGACACTGTGCACGGCACTGTGCCAAGAGCTTGGCCAGGCCCACGGGCGCCCGTCAGCCACAGCGCACAGCATGGTGTGCAGTGTGTTAGCTAGTTGCTTGCTAGACTTTTCTACTCATCGGCCACATAAACGATAAAGGTCAGAAAGGACTTATTTTCCGCGTCGGCCTAGGCCGACGCATGACTGCATTGCCTGACTTTTGTATCGGTGCCTTGGCTTTAGGCGGGCGACCTATCTTGCGTTTCGTACTCACGGCAACAGTTTGATCAATGTCTACATTACTAGCTGCGCCACAAGATGCGAAAAGAAGCTACAGATTTAACGTTTATTTTCACCGTCGTGTCTTTCGCAGTCGCTGTGCTAGGCCCTGCATGCCCGACTGGAACTGGCGGCAGACCGGGTCACTCTTGCATTTGTGTCCCCATCCATCGCAGTTCGAGTTAGTGCAGCAGGGCGAAATGTATCATACTTAAAGGGTTAAAGCAAGCGACGTTTCAGTATGTTCGTGCGTCAGGCCAGAGCGTCATCATGACCTGCAGCTGTTTACCAAAGTGTTGCATGCTGCCGAGCGCTGTCGAGGTCCTTGAAGGCGTGCCACGTGAGGAAGTTTTTCCGCGGACATTGTGCCCTTTTTCGGGGACATGTGCCACAATTGTTGGCTTCGTGTGGTTTGTCCCTGACGCCACCTTATGCGCGCAAGGGGTAGCTTGCTCACCACAAGCTCCGTGCCATGGCATGCTAAGTCTCCGTCGCACGCAAAGGCTACGGGTATAGTACGGAGCCGACAAACGTAGCCAGTTTCGTACTTTCTCATCGGTTGACAGCCGATCGTGGGTGGTCAAATATTTAGTTTCTGATCGGCTTGGCAGCCGATCAGACCCTCAGAAAACAGTAATTTTAGGCCGATGAAAAAAAAATACATTAATTTTTTTTCTCTTATTACCGACGTATCGGCTTTAGCTAACACACTGATGGTGTGTGCAGAGCCTGCGAAGGAGCTGGGCGACGTGCGCCGCTTCCTCAACCGCCTCCTCGGCCTGCCCATCGCGCGGCAGAACCTTCTCTTCCAGTACTTTGCCGCCTCGCTGCACGCCGCCATCCGCCGCGCCAAGGCCGAGGGCCGCTACTCGGAAGGCATGTCAGATCTCCCCTCCTCCAACATCTCCCGCGCTGGGCCGCCCAGCACGCTGTGGGTCGACCCGCACAGCAGCCTCCGCACGCTGCGCCACACGCTGCGCATCGACCGCGGCGTGAGCTTCGCGGAGGCGCAGAAGCAGCTCGCGCTGCAGGGCGACGCCGCGGAGGCCAACGGGTCAGGGTTCTACATCAGCCAGCGCGAGATCTTCGGCCGCCGGCTCGTGCTGCTGGCCGCCGCCAAGCCGGGCGCCGGCCAGATGTTCAACGTCTGCCGGCCGAACACCGGTGCGACCCATGTTTAATGCAGTCAATGTGCAGTGTTCCCGTGACGCCTGCCTTGCTGCTCGGCTGTGTGGTGGAGCTTGCCATGTGACCTGTTCACTTTCTGCCATGCTTGCCTGCCTGACTGTTCTACCACCTTGTGGAGCATACCCCTGTAACATTTCTCCCACTTTTCCCCAGGAGGCTGTGCTGCGAACCATGCTGTACCATCCCCTGGCATGACCTGCTGTGCTGTGCTGTGGTCACACCTCGTGCTGTCTCTGTGACGCGACACCTCCGCGGAGCGCAGCAGACCATGCACTCATGCATCACACTGACAATGGGGTGGCGTGGGTGACTCGGGGTGTACGCGTGCATGCCAGGCCACTGCGGGCGACCCGTGCAACGATCACCACGATCTCCGAGCCATGAGCAAGGCTCCGCTCCAGCAGCGCTCTGCAGCATCCCGCACGCTGCACGGCCGCAGCACACCATGCAGCTGCGGCGCATGAGGGTTTGCGTGAGAGGAGCATGATCATGCATGAGGTGTGCTCGACGCTGCTGGTGTGCGAGCAGGGATCTCGTTCTTTGATGTGGATCGCGCGGAGCTGACTCAGCGGTACGCCCGGGCGTCCGAGGAGGACGCACAGGCGGTGTGGGACGAGCTGTACGAGAGCTGCCTGGACGCGTGTGTGCACGGGCCGACCTGCCCGAGCATCGGCGTCTGCACGCAGGGCCGCCGCATCACCACGGTGCGCCCCCCCACCGCCCCGCTGAGAAACGCATCAAACGACGAGCAGTCTGGCTTGGGCAATGTGGATGACGGCTTGGCGATGTAGATGACGATTGGACCGTGGGAGTTGCAGGTACATGTGTTACAGTGTCCCACCGGAATGCTGTCCTTCACGATGCGTTGCGTCGACATGAACCATAGACCTGTCGGGGGCGTTGCACTGCTCCCGTGGCCCGGGTGGCCACTGGGGCCACTGGTTCACGTGGTGGTCCCGGCTGTGCCTCGGCACGACGACGTGCAGCTTGCACCAGAGGCTTGTGCCATGCGAGGCTGCCTCGCAAGTGCTCGGCCACGTGCGGTCACGGCAGTGACGCCCAGCGGCAGCGCAGCACGCGCCACACAGCGCCGCAGCCGGGGTGGCGTCCGGTCGTGCCAGTTCAACTCGGCACGGCCACGTCCGCGCAGCGGCAGGCAGACGTGGCATGCTGGCTGCTTTGCATTCGATCACAGCGCGCGCCGCGCAGCGCTGCAGTGTGCTGGTGGCGGGCGTGTGACCGGCAGCGGTGGCTGCAGGTGACGATTCTGTCGGGCAGCGTGGTGCGGGTGTGGGGCGTGCTGGAGCAGGTGCTGCAGCGGCACGAGCACTCGCTGAGCAAGGCGGACCGCGCCATGCGCATCACGCGCGTCGACCTGCAGCAGCACCCGCAGGAGGGGCTGCTCATCGGCGTGCGCTACAAGGAGGGCCTCCTCTCTGAGGTGCGCGGCCCCCCTCCCGCCCCCCCCACAACTAGAATTCGGGTTATGGTTCGGGGTGCCGTGCGCTTTGGTTGCCATACATTGCGTTACCGAAGGGCCGTGTCCACAGTGGAGACAAGTGCGCTAGAGTGTGTGCTGTGCGCGTCATCGCGTGATACTGGCTTGGGGCCCATGGGGTCTGACCCGAAGCGCACTCATGCATATGGCTGACCATACCCCCTCTTTCGTGTAGTGCACTGTGGGTGCCCCTCTCCATTGACAGCCGCCACACGCCCAGCGCATTTAGCACAGCAATCGTTTGATCGCACCAGACGCAATAGTGCAGAAGCTCGAAACGCATTTTCTGTTTCGTGCATAGAGAAACGCTGATATCTGTAGGTCATCCAAGTTGCAGCTACAGCAGAAACTGATCGGTGCTGCGTGCTGCGTGCTGATGATCAGCACGCAGCACACGTCCTCCTGTCCCCGCTTTTGCACCGTGTTCTCGTAGCTTTCGCCACATTTGGCCACAGCGCCCGTTGGGTGATTTCTGTTGGGTTATGGGTGCACACAGCAGCCTGAGGCGCAGGTGGTGTCCATGCTCAACACGATCCAGGCGACCGTGAAGGCCAGCCGCTGCCGCCGCCCGCGTGCGCCCGCCGGCCCCCGCCGCGCCGTACGCGCACGCGCTCGAGCAGCAGGCGGCGCAGTTTGGCGGCGCCGCCGCCGCCGGCATCCGCCGCGAGCCCGTCACGCCGCTGCAGCCCAAGATGCGCACGCGCCTCTTCCGGAAGCCCAAGACGCTGCTCTCCTTCTTCTCGCGCTCGCCAGCCGTGACGGCCGCGGCTGCGCCGGGCGCTCAGGCCGCGTCACCGGCGCCACCCACATCAGCACACGGCAAGGGCGCTGCTGCTGCCCCGGTGTCGGCGCTGGGGAAGGGCGTGAAACGCCCGAGCAGCGGAAAGGCGGCCGCGGCGGTGGGGGTCGGCATGCATGCTGCGCGCCGGAGTGCGGCGTGTGGGGCCAGCGCGCCGCAGCGGCCCGCAGAGGTGGTGGACCTCAGTGAAGACACACCAGTCAAAGTGGCCAAGGTGGAGCCAGCCTCGCGCGGTTGTGCGGTACCGGCGGCGAGAGGCGCGGTTGCAGCTGTAGAGGCCGGCAGCGGCGGTGGGGTGCTGCTGTGCAAAGATGAGCCTGACGCCGAGCCGGTGTGCCTGCCGCCCCCGGGTGCGGTCGGGCGTGCTGCCTGCTGCGCGCAGGCGGCGGCGGCTGCGGGCGTGAAACTGGAGGCGGGAGAGGCCGGCGGTGCGGGCCGTGAGGCGGCCGCGGCCGATATGCATGCTGCCAACGGAGGCGGCCGTGTGGAGATGATGGCAGCCGAGGACACAGCACAGCCGGATGCACAGGGGCATGCAGATCTGGAGGGAGGCACGGCGGTGGCTGCCGACAGTGGGGCGCAGGCTGCAGGCGTGCATGATGAAGCACCCGGTGCCGCGGGCTGCGGGAGTGGGCAAACAGCAGGTGAATTGCCGGTAGAGCCGATTGCGGCCGAGCCGGGGCCGAACCTGCATGCTGTGACCAGCCAGCTACCTGAGCGCAGCGCAGCGGAACCGGGTAGTGTAGATGGACCACGAGGCCAGGATGGCGGCAGAGTGGCGGGCTTGCCTGAGGCTGGCGTGGCAGTCGGCTGTTTTGGGGGTGGGAGCGCGCCGGTGCGGCCGCTTGCGGAGAAGCATGAGAACGGCACAGGTGCGGTGCCCAGCGGTGCCGCGCCCGCGCTGCTACGAGGAGCCAAAGATGTGAAGGGTCGAGTTGCGGGGGCAGTTGTCCCAGGGGTCGGGGCCGGAGGGGCTGCCGAGGAGAATGCGGCGGCGGCGGGGAGCGCAGCGGAGCGCGTGCTGGCGCTAGGGTTTGGCCGGACGGAGGTGGGCATCGCGCTCAAGATCTGCCGCGGCAACGCGGACCGAGCGATCGAGTACTTGCTGACCAGGTGATGCGGGTAGAGGAAGGAGAGGGTTCGGCTGCATGGGCCGTGAACAGCACTGGTGCCGCCTGTGGATAGGATCTGGCGTTGCCCGGTGAATTATGCACACCTTGTGACAGAGTAGGCTAGATAGATAGGCGTTTTGACAAACACAACAAAGACCAATGACAACGATCGACAGTGGTGTGCACAGCGTTACAGAGATGTCTTGAATTGCAAGGACCTGCTCAATCGCATGGATCTGCTCAAATTCACCACCGACATGATCTCCGTATCACCAGTCCTCACAGAGCGATGCGGCTGAAGGCGGCACAGGCCTGTCAGTCAGCTGTGTCTGTGCACATGTTGCTGCTCGATCACCTCTGCAAATCTGCGAGAGCACCACAATCGTTGTGTAACACAGCAAACTTCTTCTGCAAGACATGCTGTGTAAATGTAAACGGGGTGTGTGCGCGCAACCGAGTCGCCCTCAGCAAAACCACATCTCGCACGACAGGTCACTTGGCCTGTGCGACCTTGGCGCGCATCCTGCGGGATATCCGCCGCTTGTCCTGGATCGTAGACACCGTGTTTTTCGCGTTCATGAGGCCCATCACCGCCATGAGCAGCCCGACCACAAACACGCCCCGCATGCCCCGCAGGTCGCTGTCACGCCTCTCAAAATCCTGCACAGCACAGCGTAGCAGCCGTCAGGACCGCTCGCAACCACTGCAGGGCACCGCACACCCCGCTCTAACAAGTTATCTGCACACAGAATCTGATCAATCCACACACAGATATGTCGTGCAGGTGGTGCATGCATAATAGCTGTGGTGTGCATGCATAATAGCTGCGGTCCTACTATTAATGATGCCAGATGTCTGTCGGTGTTGCAGTAAGCCGATTTCTGCCCCGGCCGTGCTGGCTACATGCAACCAGTTCGGCGCACGCGCAGCAGGCGGTCCAGTCACCCCTGTAAGACAGTATTTGTTCTACTCAGGAGGGGCAGCGCACGAGCCAGCCCTCGGGGTTGACCATCGCGGGCGCGGAGTGGCGCATCATGTTGGCGCCCATGTAGAGCTGCCAGGCCTGCAGCAGGAAGAGGAAGGGCAGCAGCGCGAGCAGCTGGCCGGGCATGCCGGAGGTTTCGCCGCCGACGATGTCGATGCTGCTCGCCTTGCCCAGCGCCACACGTGCGTACATCCGCTTCTGCTGGTACCTACGCCGCGCGACCCTCTGTCTGCACCTCCCACCGCGTGTGCTGTGCTGTGCTGTGGCAGACCGCAGCACAGCGCCAAGCGAGCACAGGCAGCAGTCCCGACTCAACGGAATTCCCCGCACGCTGGCTGCTGCGCTCTTGTCGTGGCCGCGGCAACTCGAGGCGGCGTGGCAGGCCACAGGCACCGTAGAACGAACAAAAAACCGCATTTCCGTCACGGCGAGTGCAACAGCCAGTTTGGAGGGGGGGGGGCTGCAGCAGCGACATGGGAAAGGCAGTGAAACAACACGGCTTGAAAAAACGCGAGATAACGAGGGGGACAAAGAGAGCGGAGAACAGAAACGCACTGGTTCTGGGCGAGCATGAGGGCGGCCTGCGCGACGGTCCAGTGCAGCCAGCCCTCGACGAAGCGCTGCACGGCCGGAGAGTCGACGGGAAGCGTGAGCGTGATGACGCAGGTAGCGGCGGAGAGATAGTGGTGCCACAGCCACCAGTGGCGGATGCGCGAGCCGTTGAGGAGCAGTACGCCCTCCCGCGCCGCCATCGACGTATAGACGTACACCATGAACACGAGGAACACCTGCAGGGGGGGTGGCGTGGGGGGCGTGTGGGGCGTGCGGGTGTGACGCTGTGCTGGGGAGGGCGGGTGGGTGCGGCGCGGGGTGATGTGGGTGTGTGGGGGGGGGGCAGCACGTGTTGAGGAGTCGGGGGCATGCAGATCAGCACAGAGGGGCAGGGTCGCTATGTGTGCTGTGCGTGCTGTGATCCTGATGGTGTCCGCTTGCAGCGGCTGCATGCCACGGCAAGCGTGTGTGGCGCATCCGCAGGGTGTCTGTGGCAAGGAGAGGGCGGATGGACTGTGGCAAGGAGAGGGCGGATGGTCTGAGAGCTGTGCGCGGGCTCCCGACCGATGTCTGATGAGATCGATCTCATATGAGAGGTGAGGCGTGGCCAGAGGTGCGGAAGCAGGGGCATGCGGCTGCACCTGGACGCCAAACATGATGAGCGGCGAGAAGGAGTAGCGCAGCGCGCCCTGCACAGCACGCAGCAGCGGCGTCTCGGGCCAGCTGGACTTGTTCTCGGCCTGCCACATGCCGGCGATGAGCAGCGCGGCCAGCACCAGCATGGCCTGCGCGACGCGCGCGCGGAACGTGTGGTACTCGCGCTTCAGGTTGAACACGTCCTTGCGCAGCACTGCACAGCATGGCACAGCACGTCATGGCCAACCGACTCTCACGTGCTGCTGTGCAGTGACCATGCACGGCCACACCACCGCATGCATGGCGTCAGCGGTGCCACGCACACGGGCGCGCGGGGCACCACTCCTGCGCGCTTGGGGCTCAGCACGCACAGCATGACACGCAGCGCGCAGCACGCAGCACGCACCGGTGTGAAGGGGCAGCTGCTTGCCGAGGAGGATGGTGAGGATGAGGGGGCGGCGGCGGCGCTTGAGGAGGCTCGCCATGTCACCGCCGGGGCCCGACCGCAGCTGCTGGTCGCACTCCGCGAGCCGCTCCTCCTGCGCCGCGCGCTCCCGCGCGTCGCTGAGGCCTGCCACCTGCACAGAGACACAACACGATGCAGAATGGCGGAACGTGTGGCACGGAATTAAGTTGCCCTGTACTGGCAAATTAATGTACCGCCTTTTTCGGACAATGGCACCGCCTTTTTCGGACACTGGCTCTAAAAAACGTCCATCAATAGTATTTGGGAGTGCACAGCCAACAAATCAGAGATGAGGGGTTCCATATTTGGCGGGAGGACGGTGTGCTCCACATTGTGGAGCATACCGTACTCTACGCATCGTGGCATAGGCTGTGGCATGCGCTGTGGCATGCGCTGTGGCACACGCTGTGGCGTCCTCCACGACGTGGCAGGGCTCAAGCGCCGGAGCAGGTGCCACTGGTGCGACCTTCGGACACGCCGTGGGGATGGCGGTGAGCGGAAGCTTAAAAGCATGCATGCTTAGAGCATGTGGGATATCGGGAGGCTGGAGGATGTGGGAACTTAGAGCGTGTGGAATAGATGCTGGCGCATGGAGATGCAGGTGGGCACAGCGATCACTCGTGAAGGTGATTCACCAGTGAAGGTGATTCACCAGTGAAGGTGATTCACCAGTGAAGGTGATTCACCAGTGAAGGTGGCTGGAGCCTGGCTCTGCCATGGCATGCCATCTTGGGGAGTGTACTGCTGTCACGCTGTCACGCTGCCACGCTGCCACGCTGGCCCTGCATGCGCGCGTGCCGGGGGCTGTGGCACTCGCATGCATGGTCAGTCAGTGGGTTCGCCGGCCGGCCAGTGGTCAGTCACGATCGTGTCAAACCAAGAGCATGTGGAGTTGTTTTTTGCCGGGTGTGGCAGGCGCGTGGCAGTAACGTGCATTGACCAGCCAATTGTGCAACACACTAATGGCTGCCCTCATTGTAGCCAGTGAGCATGAGGTGCGTCATGCGTGACGGCGGCCGGGTGAAATGCAGCTGTACGCACCAGTGCCAACATTTATTGCATGATTGCATTGGAAGGATGGCTTGGTGCAGTGTGATGGCATGGGGGCGATTCGATGCCGGATTGTTGCCTTCTCATGCAGCCCACTGTATGATAAGAAATTCAACAGTAGATGAGGCCGAATCTGTAGTCCAAATGGCCCATGATTGGTACAAATGTAGCAGCGAATGCACGTGGATGGCTTTCGTGTGTGTGCGCACAACCATTAGCTGTGCGGGCATCCCCGATGGGGGGTCCAGTCACTGCTCAAATCGCGTTGTGGCGCATATCCATTACGTCGACTCATGCGCACTGATGGGCCCCACGCAGGGACCATGTCTGCTGCCGCTTGCTTCGTACGTAGATAGAAGCATACCTGCTGCCGGGCGAACCGAATGGATTCCAAAACGCTCTCGATCTCCGCCCGCAAAGCTTCCAGCTCACCCGCGTTTCGTTGATTTTGCACATGGTATCGCTGCGACAGCTGTGTACACTTCGAAAGCAGGCGATCTACATCTGCCGGGCCTTCCAATCGAGGTGAAGAAGGCGCCATGCTATCTGAGCGGAGGATGCCGTATGCTGTTCATGCGTGGATGGCCTGTTGCATCCTAGTGCTTGGGGCAACATATCTGATTCTCGAGTGTAATTGCAACAGCGGCCACTTGCAGAAGAGTTTCATGAGAATGGACGGCGACACAACCCTTTCCTGCCTTCCCCGCGCGTCTGACAGGACGTGGCTTACGTGGCTTGATTGACTTCGAACCTCCGCGTCCCGATACACGTCTCGTAACCCCGGCGCACATTGTGAGGTGGGCTGGAACATCACTCTTTTTTTGCAGCCGTGAATGCGCGTTGCTCATCTCGCTGTATGCGTATCGTTCCCAGTTTCGGAGCAAGGCGCGCACTGATCGACGTTCATCAAGCAGTGTGACACATTCTTGTCATGGACGATCAAGTCAGCGTTTTTATGGGCGTTACAGGCTGCGAGGATCAAGCCACAGCCAAATTCTATCTAGAGTCTTGCGGCAATGACGTTGATCAAGCGGTGAACAATTACATGGAGAGCGGGGGCGCGGCGCCGGACCAGTTGCAGTCTGGAGCCGATGAATCTGACGATGCAGCTGCTGTAGTTGCTCCTGTGAACGTGGATGTGGCTGAGCCGGGGGCAGCGGGAGACGACGAGCAGAGGTGCGGTCAAGCTTCGCGTTGCTGCGAATAGGCGAAAAGCCCGCGACACGGCCATGCCTAGTAAGCCTACCACTGGGTCAGAAGCTGCAGTGGCGTAGTTTATGCGGCACGGTGTGTGTCCACTCGCACGACCATAAACAGTACTGGCGGGAGACATTCCAGTGTTGCCCCCACACAGCGCCTGTTTCTAGGTGGTTCACCGGAGGCCAAGGCGGCAGTGGCCAAGAGGTGATTGCACCAGGCACTGCAGGCGCTGGAGGCCCCAACATGGCGGCCTTTGAGGATCTACGGAAAGCAGTGGAGCCTCATGCTCGGCAAGGCACCAGTGAAGACCTGGCGCCCGAGTCATCAGCATTCACTGGCTCCGCTCGCACCCTCGACGGTACCGCCCTCTCGACAACAACCCCACAGCCGCAGCCTGGCTGCCAGACAGGCCACTCACCGTCGCTCTGACCTCCTGCAGGCCAAATACGCAACGCCCCGAAAAAGAAGACCAAGATGGTCATTAAATTCTACCCCAACCACATCTTCACCGTCGACGACGGCCCGCCGCGGAGCACCGCAGACGCAGTCAACCAACGCTTCCTCCAGGCCATCAAGGAGCAGCGCATCCCGGATGAGCTTGCAGCGCAACACCCCGATGGTCTCGATCTCTCGATCATGCCCATGCCTGACGACTACGATGCAGCATCTGCACCAAAGTGCGCCCTCAGCCTCCTCCTCGGCAGTTCAATCCACCGCCAGAGCCACCGCTAGAGCTCACTGTAGAGCTCGACCATTCTAAGACACATCCACCAGCTGCGTGGGCCATGTTGGGCACAGAGATTGACGCAGCAGCTCAGCAGCGAGGGCAGTAGCTAGGAGGCAGCCCAGTCCGAGCAAGCGCCCGGCAGCAAGCAGCCATACGACAGATCGCACTCGCTGCGAGCAACTGACACCTGCAGGCCCCCGCGCACACCATCTCTTCATCCACCCTGCGGTGTAGCGACTTTGCTGCTGCAGATGTCACCTGAACCAGCCACCCACTGCTGCTCTCGAACAGCCATCAGGCCACATTTCCTCTCTACTGTGCGCAATTCCCACAGCCCAGCCGTTGACTTCTGTTCCCCGTTGTCACGCTCTTACTCTCGTGCAGGCCCACCTTTACCGGAACCGGCCACAAGCTCGGCAGCGACGGTGCGTCCACGAGCGCCGCAGCCCCGCAGCAGCCGATGGAGAGCTGGTCCGGCCCGGACGAGAGCCAGCCGCTCACCTCCATCCAGATCCGCCTGCCGGACGGCTCACGGCTCGTCGGGAAGTTCAACCATAGCCAGAAGATCCGCGAGATCCGGGCGTTCATCGCGGCCGTGCGGCCCGGCAAGCCGGTGCCGGCGACCATGATGACCGGCTTCCCGGCGGCGCCAGTGGAGGATGAGAGTTTGACGATCGCGGAGGGCGGCCTCATCAGCGCGGTCGTGGTGTTCAAGTAGGCGGGGGTAGCTAGATGGGGAGATGTCAAAGGCGTCGCGCGTGATCATCGCGTTTCGGCCCGAGTGCATGCAGGCATGCATGTGTTGGTGTTGCGACGGGAGCAGCTGGGTGCGCGCGCTGCAGTTCGGCGGCGCGGGCTGGCAGTACGCTCAGCGTGTTGCAAAAACTCGACCAATGCCGCCACGGAACAAGTCGCGCAGGGTGTGAATGGGCGCACGCCATGCATGAGCACGTGCTGTGTGACACGCGCCTGTCCGATCGTCCGATCCAGTCAGAACCCAGTGGGAGCAGCGATCCTGATCTGTTGCGGCACCATGTCTTGGATGCACGGCGAGCGTAGGCAGAACTGACAGAAACCGCCCACAAACAGAAAACCACTGTACATCAACGACTGTCAGCTTGCATCTGGAATTCATGACTGGAACAGATCGACTCGTATTCTGCCGCTGTCTCTGCGACTACCGTCGCTCAATGCAGTTGGTTACAGCTCTCTGTCTGGACACGCAACGAGCACACACAACGGAAGTTGCCAGTGCGGCACATCCATGCTGGCACTGTTCCAACCCGTTATGCCGTGGCCTTCTGAGCCACGTATCGCACCCATAATGCCGCAACGCTTGTCTTGAGCACCAGCCTCTCACAAACACCTCAGCCTGTGTTCCCCTCACTCCCCCGCCGCCCATCACCGCTCCAACGGTCAACTGTCGGCCATGAACGCCCGCACAGCGGCGTCCGCGGGCATGCTGGGCATCGCGCCCACCGTCTGGATACACAGCGCGGCCGCGGCCGACGCGTACCGCATCGCCTGCTGCGGCGACTCGCCGCGCAGCGTGGCGACGCAGAAAGCCGCCGTGAAGCAGTCGCCCGCGCCGGTCGTGTCAACCACGCTGCTCACCGCAAAGCATAGCTGCTCCAGCACGCTGCCGTCGGCTGCAGCACGCACAGCACGTGTCAGCACAGCACACGCACCGGCCTCGCTAGTCCACCGACATCAAAGCGGTGCACTGCGATGTGTGCGAACACCGATGCCCAGACGGGCGCATGACAGGGCAGGCCATTCTCGCTGCCATGTCGTGTTTTGCCAGGCAGCACAATGGCTAGCACTGTGCACAAGCAGGCGGGCAGCCCGCCCTGTGTGTTTGAACGACCCATCAGCACGCAGGTCCCACAATCCTGTCATGGTCATTCGCGTGTTGGATTCGATCGCCCGTGGACTGACACAAAATCCGGCATGATTAGCAGCACATGGACGGGGCCGGTCCACGCGCATGCGGCTAAGAAAACAGAGGAGGCCTGGAATCCGCCATGTGTGCGTGTGTGTGTGTGTGTGTGTGTTTCATTTTAGAGCTGCACCTGCGATCAGGAGGCTGCCTTTACTGCCGAGCTTGACCAGCACGTCGCGCGCACCCTGGCCCTGCAGCTCCCGCGCCGCCGCGACCACCTCGTCGCGCGTCCCCGTCGGCAGCCCCGTCATGCGCTGGAGCTCCGTCTCGTTGGGGCTCAGCACAGAGATGCAGCGCAGCGCGTCGCTGTCGAGGGGAGCCTCCGCGCCGCCGACATCCAGCACAACCTGCAGTCACCATGGCTCGCAGCATGCACAGCAGGAGGCACAGTGCACGCGTTTCTCCCCAGAACGCCATGCAGTTTGCTCGTCACGCCGCCCGCGTTCAATCGCCACAGATCTGACTCCGCCGTTTTGCACCATGACAGCGGGTTCTATCGTACCCACTCAATGTGTCGACTTCTGCATAATTTCCAATTTAACGACAGCCCGTGCAGCACGATACTTTGTGGTGATTAACACCTGTGTGTACGCATCACTGCGGTCAGCAAGGGAAGTGTGCAGGCGGTGCGAGCCGTGCTGTGCTGTGCTGTGCTGTGCGGCTTGCACAGATGCATGTGCGGCTTGGGCTCGCTCAGCCACACAGTGCCTGCTCGCCACCGAGAGAGCGGCGAGGCCGCCACCGCGCACGCGCCGCAGGCACACTCCGCCGCATGCATGCGGGGGGCGTTCATGCGGGGGGCGTTCAGCAGCCTTGCACGAAAGGCCAGTGTCAGTGGCACAGGGCACCACCCCTCATGCGGTGGTCCTGCCCAGGTGTCTGACCGTGCGTGTACGCATGAGGGCATGCGCGCACTCGGCGGCGGGGCATATATTATGATAGAGCGAGAAACGTTACAGAGATGTGGTCCACAAAGGGGGTGTTGTGGTTTAGGACGGAGGGAGAGGCACCTTCACGCCGGCTTCGCTGCACATCCGCGCCACCTGCAGGTTGACCTCCTCCGGAATCTCCCTCTGCACATGCATGCAGACC
Organism: Ulva compressa; assembly: GCA_024500015.1. NCBI lineage: Eukaryota > Viridiplantae > Chlorophyta > Ulvophyceae > Ulvales > Ulvaceae > Ulva > Ulva compressa. The sequence goes on along the minus strand of JALKAD010000013.1, from coordinate 360,076 downwards.
CGTGATCGATCATTGGTGCGGCCGTCAGATGACAGCGTGCATGCAGACCCGTGGTTACGGGTGTAGGGGTCAGATGACAGCGATTGAGAGCACCCACCGCCTGCCACTGTGACATGTTTGAGACCAAACGGCTGTGGTGGGACTACTCACTATTCACGCGTACTACGAGGTAACCTGTATGAACTGAGGTATCTCAGGATTACGTGAACAAGCGGTTGAATGCAGCTCATGCATGCATGAGACTGTCAATTTTAGACAGTTGCAGTGTCATTGGATGCATGGGGACAGGAGGCATGCGCTCGGGCCGGGACACGGTGCGCGCAGGAGGGGCGTGCTGCGCTGTGCTGTGCTGAGCTGTCCTGTGCGGCAGCTGGGAGTGGGCTGCTGACATGGCCGCCTGGGTCCTTCTGGCCGCGGGCAGGCAGGCGACGCTGCGCCGGTGCGGGTGCATGAGTCTATGATTACATCGCCGTATCCGTGAGGGCAATGACTGCAGAGTGGCATGCATGGCACAAGCGCGCCTATCCCAGTAAGCATGAGGCACTTTGTGCGGTGTGGCCCGATGTTTTGTGAGCAGGGTGGCATTGTTTGAGTG
>JALKAD010000013.1:331808-351297 GCA_024500015.1 Ulva compressa | reverse complement strand
ACCGCACAGCTCCAGTTTGACACCATGGAGGTCACCGCAGCCGCTGCAGCAGCACTGGCAGGCTTGTGCAATGCCTGCGGAGCTTCCATGACCGTGCCTCACGCACAACGGTGCTTTGTGTCTGTGGCCCAGTCGCTGCATGCCCTGGCCATGAGCCGTCCACCAGCAGATGAGTGGCACATAAAGGCCATAACCAACCTCGTCGCCACTCTCACCAGCCTCGCCCCACTGCCTTCCATCCATATCCGGGACACAAGCGCAATTTTGCTAGATGCCTTCACAATGCTGTGGACCTTTGGTGTCGCAGACGCTGTTCCTCGTAAGGTCAAGGCTGGCAGGCCGAACGCCGCTCCGGTGCCCACTCCAGCGTCGGCGCCAGGCAGCCCAGCCAGCGGCAAGTACATTCCACCCTGGCGCCGCACGAGCCGGTGCTCATCAGAGGCAGCCGGCACATCCCCTTACAGCTCTGATGCATCCGCTTCGTCCCGCCGCGACACAGACCCGGGCATGCGTGTCCGCATGGCGTCGGTGCAGCTGCTGACGCTGTGCCTGCGACAGTTCCCAACCTCATTGCACCCAGTGTGGGACCGGCTGCTGCCAAACTCTGACGCCACCCTGCCATCCGCCCGCCCGCGCTCCCTCATGGGGGTGCTCCTGCACGATCCAAGCCCGACCGTGCGCGCGGCAGCTGCTGTGGCACTGCAGACGATGCTCACTGGCCCCAGAAACGCTGCTTTCATTCGAGTTGCGCGCAGCACAAATGTCGGACTGCAGCGCAGTGCCCGCTTGAAGCCGGCGCGTGCATTCATGCCACTGTCAGAGTCGCTTGCACTCATGGTCCAGGCCATGCATACGGCTCTTGCCGCGGCTCTGCAGCGGGAGTCTGTGCAAGAGGTCGCCCTAGAGGCGTTGAAAGCTGCAGACCTGCTGATGCAGCATGCACCGTACCAGAGCCTCCCAGCAGAGCCAGCGCGGGAACTTGTGACTGCGTGCATCGCCTGCTGGAACAACGCAGACTCTCGACCTGATGCGCAGGCACGCCTCCTGGCTCTCTGTGTGCACATGCTGTCACACGTCCCTCGTGCACACATGTGGCCTGCCGAGTGCATGTGTGTCTGGTGCATCGCCATGCTTGCCTGCCTCTGTGTTGTACCACCTAGAGGAGCGTACATCTGCAATGTTTCTCAGTGCAGGCACGAGTGCTGCAGATCTGAGTGATGTGATTGAGCCCTTGTGCAGGGGTCTCATTCTGGCTCGCTGGCCAGCCCAAGGAGCCCTCGCCAGGATGGTATGCCGAAGCGGTGTGCAGCCCTGTCACTTCTGGCCACGGCTGCTCGCTCCTCCGCAGCCCTGCCGCTGACCAACCTCACCGTGGTCAACCCCACCGAGCGAACACCTGCGCAGCGGGTGGAGCTGGTCACGATGCTGATGGCATGCGCGGCACCGGGCGCCGCCCACCCGGCCCTGCAGTGGGAGGCGTGCGGCGTGCTGCGCGCGCTGTGCCAGCACCGACCCGCGGATGTGCCGCTGCGGTGGCCGGAAGTGCAGGCGCTCGTGCGCGCGCACGTCGACCGGGCAGCGCAGGCGGGGGTGGCCCCGTCGACGCCTCAGCGCCGTGGCGCGCGGTCCAGCAGCCAGTCTGCCTCCATGCCAGAGAAGGTTGCCAATCAGGCCGTGCGCCTGGCGGGAGACTTTGCAAGCGCGTCATGGACGCTGACATGCGAGGCTGACACGCATGACCGTGGGCGCCGCTGCACGGCGCTTGCGCTAAACTTCACGGAGGCGATGGCTGCATGTGCGGAGTGTTCGAGTGCCCCTGCTGTGCAGTCCGCCGCGTATGCGGCCCTCGGCGCCGCGCCTGCTGCGCTGTGGGCGGCCCTCCCAGGAGATCACGTCGAGCGCAGCATCGCGGCAGTGCAGCGGGTGGTTGCCACTGGCAGCGTGCCGGCCGTGCGCGGGCATGCTGTCGCGGCGGCGGCAGCGGCGGTGTCCCATGCCGGCAGCTTCGCGCAGTCGCAAGCGGCATGGTCGGGCGCCGCGATGGCGTTGCTGCAGGCCAGCACGGACAGCACGGCGAGCGTCAGGGTTGCCGCAGCTGCCGCGCTTGCACGGGTGTGTGCGCAGCTCCGCTTCCTCGTCTACCCTGAAGCCGTAGATCCCGGAGCGCTGGATACAGACGTCGGGGCGGGAAGTGCCCAGCACGGCAGTGCCTCCCCGGAACTGTCCGGCGCTGCACATGCTGAGCAGACCAGCAGTGGTGCTGTGGTGCCTGTGGCGGCTGTGCTGGGGCAGCAGGCCTGGGCGCACCTGCGCGAGGCGGTGCTGGCCGCAGCACAGGGAGGCGAGAAGACAAGTGTGCATGGGCTGCGCGCGCTGGGATATCTGGCATCGCTACTCCCTACGCAAGACACCCACGTTGATGGAGCTGTCGCGCACGTGGTACAACCAGTCTTTGAGGCTTCACACCTCTCAGAGGGCCGGGTGGCAGAGGCGGAGGTGCATGCATGGGGCGCGTGGCTTGCAGATGCCCTGCCCGTGCTGCGGCAGGGGCTCGCCTCAGGCAGTGCCAAGAGTGCCTGGAACGCGTGCACCGCGGCAGCGCAGGTTTTTGCACGCTGCGATCGCCTGCGTGGGATGGTTGCAGCGTCAGCGCTGCAAGAGCTGCATGCCGGTGTGGTGTCCGCGCTGCGGCAGAGCCAGAACTTCAAAGTCCGGATTCACGCTGCGCGCGCTCTGCATGCTGCAGGCGCGTCGGTGTGCCGTGATGGCGTCGGCGGCACGCTGCCGCCGGTGATTGCGGCGCTGAGGGCGGTCGAGGCAGAGGGGGGTGGCGGGGGTGGTGCAGCCGCTAGCGCAAGCAGCATACCCGCACGGACCGCAGCGGACGGCGGCGCTGCGGGCGATGCAGCCAAAGCAGACCTGGACGCCCACTTCCGCTACCACGCGGAGCTGCGAGAGAGCCTGTGCGGCGTTCTTACCGACCTCCTTGCAGCATGCACAGCGCGCGAGCTGCAGACGGCGGCAGCTGATATGGAATGGATTCTGGAGTTCCTGGACGGCCAAGTCGCGGCTTGGAGCGTCATATCGATCCCCGACGCTGCCCCTGATCCGGTGTGCTCCTCACTCTGCATCAGCGTTGGGTTAGCCTCCGACACTGCCTGTGCTGCCTGCCAGGGCAGGACTGAGCGCAGAGCTACATCGGCTCTCTTTTTTGTATTTGTTGGGCACCTGCTCTCATGGGGCTGCTGTGGCAAGCATGGCTGTGAGGATCTGAGGGGCCGCTGCAGGAGGGGCTCGAGGGGCAGCAATACATGACACAGGAGGCGACGCTGCGGGGCGACACGGAGGAGGTGGCCGTGAAGCGTGCCCCGCTCCGCCTCGTGATCCCGCCGGTGTGTGCCAGCGTTGGTGCGGCTGTGCGCAACGTGGACTGCCTTGTGCGCGGCGGGAGCGTGGCGCTGACGGAGGACGGCCGTGGCATCTTGTCGCGTCTGCACGCTCTGCTGAGTGTGAGCACCGGCGGGCCGTGATAATGAAGGTGTGCTGACCAGTCTGGCTTGTGCAGTGGCCCTGCTCCCGACCAATTTTGTCGAAGCACACCAATTTCATGAAGTGCACAAACTTTGTAGCCCTGCCCTGAGATCTCAGCGGCGAACAGGCCACTTCTTTTTCGATGTGTGACAGCCGCAGGTGCACCTAGGCCATAGACCGAGTGTCTACCAGTGGTTTTCACGCAGAAATTCAAGCGATCCTCGCATAGGCCACACCACAGTGGACAGCGTGTCGTGCATTCAGTAGACATGGGCGGCGTTGATGTATGCGCGGGCCCAATTTTGCAACCTAGCTGCAGGAGATAGCGGCTTCTGTTTAGTGCTGTGGAACGAAACACCGAGATCTGCTGCTCTCCAACAAAATTCACCGGGGAGTGTCTTCACGTTCCCCAGGTTATATCCCTGTGCGAGTCCTGTAAGCTGTAGTCAGTATGCGCGTAGCCTGTCCGCGCGTGTCGTCCGCGCGTACCGTGCGCCCGTCAAGGGTTGCGGTCGTTGTTCAAGCTCAGAAGGGCTTTGGCGCATCTAAGTCTCCCTCCAAGGTATGCATAGATGACACAATCAAGCGCCGCAGCTGCGTTTACTTTGCCTTTGTCCGCGCTGGGTAACAAGATCTCATCGCATCTGGCGTGTCGTTGCGTCGATCCCACGGTGACTCCGGCGTTGCAGGGCAAGCAAGACAAGTCGGCTAAGGCCCGTAAACGCGCCAAGAAGTCGAAAGGGAAAACTGGGTACCGTCCGATGAAGAAGGTACGCCAGCCTGAGGCGGAGCAGCCTGTTGACGGGCAACAACAGGTGTCGCGCCCTCTCACGGACATGCAAGCGCCCGAGGGCGTGTACGTGGCCCCGGCAGAAGACACACCACCAGAACCTGAGGTCGTGAAAGAGTCTCCAGCGGAGGTAGCTGCTTTTGAGGAGAGGCTATCGAGTTTGAAAGCAGACAGCAGTCTCCTGGCCAAGGTAGGCTCCGCCAATGCAGTGCTCAAGAGTCAGCTCAGCTGAAGACCCGTGCCGCGAAGTCCTGCTACTACAGCTTTCAGCGGTATGAGCAAGTGCAGGAGAAGGCGATCAAGAGCAAGGCAGCAGAGTCCCCTCTTGGGGCCACCATCGCAGAAGACCTGTATAAGAACCCACCATCCATCATGGATACAATGACTGGTGGAGCCGAAAATAAAGAGGATAAAGTGGATGTTTTCGGGGGCAATCGGGCGGCAACGCTCGGCGCCAGCATATTCCTCGCTGTCATCCTGCTTATCGGCACAATTGGCTTCGACGGTGGCGGCGGCGGCCAGCAGTCTCAGACCTCCCAGGTACAGCCAAGCCAAATAGCACTGCATATCTGGCACCGAGGCCTCCGCTGTGCATCTCCTTTCCTGGAGTAAGTTGCCCACATGCACACACTGCATTGCACTGTTCAGGACACTCTGACCGCGGAAGAACGCAAGCAGCTGGAGATGCAGCGGGACGAGTTTGCGAGCAGGCTCGCAGCTGACAGCACTGACGTCGAGGCGATCGAGGCGCTGGCGGTCACCACTGCCAACCTTGGTGACTACAGCGGCGCTGAACAGCTGCTCTCGCAGCTGGTAGAGCTCAAGGGCGACGACCCGGATGCATGGCGGCTGCTCGGGGAGACCCGGGTCGCGCTCGGGCGCACGGCCGACGCCGTCGCCGCGTACCGCGCCGGCCGAGACCGCTCCCCGGAGGATATTGGGCTGCTGAAGGGCGTGGCAGGGGCGCTGGTGCAGGATGGCAAGCCGGAAGCCGCGGTGAAGGAGCTGCAGGCGGTCGGGGAGCGGGTGCGGGCTCGGGCAGGGGCGGCAGCGGAGGGGCCCCGGCGGAGAATCGGCTCGGTGGAGGTGGATCTGCTGCTTGCCAAGGTTTACTCACAGTGGAAGGGGCACACGGGGGACGCGCTCGCGGTGTATGAGCGTGTCATTGCGGAGAACCCAGAGGACTTCAGGTGTGGCGCCTGGTAGCATGAGTCATGACAGAGGCCACGTCACAGAACTTCTCACAGACGGCCGTCATAGACGTTCTTGCAGATTCTGAGAGCGTGTGGGCTTGATTGCATCTGTGTGTGCCAACTAGCGGTTTGCTGCAGGTTTGCATGCACTTGTGGTGGCATCTGCATGGTGCAGCATGGCGGGCCGGCACCTGGAGAGATCTGGTCCTTGTTGCCGCCGTTGCTGAATGTGGCGTGTATGCAGGGGCTATTTGGCAAAGGGAGTGTTGCTTCGTAGCGAAGGGCGAAAGGGAGATGCAGATAGGGCGTTCTTGCAAGCTCGTTTCCTGGCTCCAAAGGAGCTGCGTAATGTAGTGGATCGCGTGGCTGTACCCGAGAACTAGCTGTCCGTGACTGGTTTCGTTTGGGTAGCCCCGCTTGCGCTGAAGCTGTTGGTCATGGCGGGGTCGGTGATGCTGTGTTTGCTCGGCATCCATGCACCGCCTGTAACACTTGTATGCGGCAATGCGACTAGCCTACGAACTAAACAGAATCATATTTCGTACTTACAAACCTAGTTTCCGTCAAGCCCTTGATGCGCGCGATGCACGTTGGCTGTGCGGGTGCACTGATCCAGGCTTGCATGGCGACTGGGACGCTGCGTGTCATACGCTGCAGCCGGTGTTCATGCCGGGCAGTATCAGCAGGTAATACTGCAAGAAATGTAAACACGCCAGAGCTGCATGTTGCAAGCAGTTGATGATCTGATGCGGCGGGGATAATCTTGGGACGCTGTTGCAGCATGCAAGCCCCGCGTACAGTTCAAAGCAGGGCGTCTACACGGCATGCCTGTAGACGCCCTTGCCGTAGGCAACGCTGCGTTAGAGCTCATGCTAGTCAAGTAGACCGTCCGCAGTATGTGCCGGGCTCGATATCGGATCCCAACTACGTTCGCATATTTGACACGACCTTGCGGGACGGCGAGCAGTCGCCCGGAGCCACTCTGACATCGCGTGAGAAGCTTGACATCGCACGGAACCTGTCAAAGCTCGGAGTAGACATCATCGAGGCGGGCTTCCCCTTCGCATCGCCCGACGACTTCGCGGCGGTGCAGCAGATCGCTAAACAGGTCGGCAACGAGGTTGACGAGAACGGCTACGTCCCAGTCATCTGCGGCCTCTCACGGACGAAACTCTCTGACCTCGACTGTGCGTGGGACGCAGTGCGCCACGCGCAGCTGCCCCGAGTGCACACCTTCATCGCCACTTCGCCCATCCACATGCAGTACAAACTGCGCATGACCGAGGACCAGGTCGTCGAGAACGCCGTCGCCGCAGTCAGCCACCTCAAGTCCGTCGGCTGCAACGACATCGAGTTCTCTCCCGAGGACGCGGGCCGCTCGGAGCGCAGGTTCCTCTACCGCATCCTCGAGGCAGTCATCCAGGCTGGCGCGACCACCCTCAACATCCCAGACACCACTGGCTGGAACATGCCCGCCGAGTTCGGCGGCCTCATCGCCGACCTCCGCGCCAACGTCCCCGGCGCCGACTCCGTCGTCTTCTCCACCCACTGCCAGAACGACCTCGGGCTGTCGACGGCCAACTCGCTCGCCGGTGCCGCCGCCGGTGCGCGCCAGGTCGAGTGCACCATCAACGGCATCGGCGAGCGCGCCGGCAACGCGTCCCTCGAGGAGGTGGTCATGGCGATCGCGCTGCGCGGCGCGGACGAGCTCGGCGGCCTCCGCACCGGCATCAACACGCGCGCGATCTACCCGACCTCCCGCATGGTCTCCGACTTCACCGGCATGCTCGTCCAGCCGCACAAGGCCATCGTCGGCGCGAACGCGTTTGCGCATGAGAGCGGCATCCACCAGGACGGCATGCTGAAAAACGCGTCGACGTACGAGATCATGACGCCTGAGAGCATCGGCATGTCCCGCGCGGAGGCCGACGTCGGCGTCGTGCTGGGGAAGCACAGCGGGCGCAACGCGCTGCGCACCAAGCTCGCGTTGCTCGGCGTGACGCTGGACGGGGAGAGCCTCGACGAGGTGTTCAAGCGGTTCAAGGAGCTGTGCGACAAGAAGAAGCGCGTGCAGGAGGAGGACGTCCTTGCGCTCGTGTCCGATGAAGTCTCGCAGGTGCGTGGGCGCGCATGCATGGATCGCATGCGTGACGGTTGTGATCCAGTTTCGATGCGGGGGGTCCGGACCATGCCCTCTGCATGCATGTGTCTCCAAGGCATGCCGGTGGGGGCTCATTGCTGCAGGCAGTTTATGGCTGCCATATCGCAGCCGCTGCTGCGGCATTTCGCGGCATGCTGCGGCGTGCTGCGATTTGGCGAGCAGCCCAGGCCCCTGTGTCATCCAGGCCGCTGCCCGCGCCCCTCATCGCCCGCACCGCCCCAGGGTAGGGCCGCTGCTTGCGGCGGTCACTAGTGATCTCTCGCCCGAGGTCAGCGAGGCATGCATGCAGGTCGGCAACGCGTGGGCGCTGGAGGACCTCCAGGTCGTCTGCGGCACGATGGGCATGCCGACGGCCACCCTGAAGCTGCGCGGCCCCGACGGCATGCTGCGCGTGCGCTCCGCCGTCGGCACCGGCCCCGTGGACGCAGCATACAAGGCGGTCGACAGCATGGTCGCCGTGCCGGCAGACCTCATGGACTACAGCATCACGTCAGTGACGGAAGGCATCGAGGCCCTCGCGGCCACGCGGGTGCGCCTCTAGCCACTCCTCTGCCGCTGCACCCGCGCATATATGTCTGCCGCCACAGCACTGCCGCATACATGTACGCCTCTAGCCACTCCTCTGCCGCTGCAGCGCTGCAGCTGCAGCTGCAGCTGTGTTTGCTTCTGGCTGCCGCCGCCCCCTCCCTGGGATGGAGTCGGCCGAGAGGCATCGTTGCTGCAAGGCCTGGTGCGCCACACCCACCCGCTCCTCGTTTCATTGTGTAACAGGCTGCTGCGGGCGCTGGGATAGCCTCGCGTGTGTTTGCTGCCACACACCTCGGCACAGCTGCAGCAGTCCGACCGCTCGCAGCACTCCGACCGCTCGCAGCACCCCCCGCAGGTGCGGCCGCAGTCTGTGCCCCGCGGCGCGGTGCAGCATGCTGTGCTGCAGCATGCTGGCCGCCTGTGGGCCGGGTATGCCGGCGCCCGCATGCAGCCCTGTGTGCAAGGTCTGCGGAGTGCTCGCACAGGTTGCCGCCGGGAGCCGCTCCCACACGCAGTGCCTCAAGGCTGTGTGGTGGGGACAGCGCAGGCCGGCCGAACGTGCTGCGCACGCTGCGCACGACCTCCCACTCCGGCCACGCATGGAAGAGGTTGCCACACTGGATTCCAGGAACAGCTCAATCGGTTTAAAGAGAATGTTACCGATATCCGAATCGTGATGGTTGCGGCCACTGACGCCGGGTGTGAGCCGGTGCAGGTGCAAATTCGGCCTGCAGGGGCGGTGGCGGAGCAGGGGTACAAGACGACGTCACAAGACACGACGGTGCAGCGCACGTTTGGCGGTCAGGGTGCGGACAGCGACATCGTGGTCGCGTCCACGCGCGCCTACGTGGCGGCCCTCAACAAGATGATCGCGCACCTCAGCCGCAACACCGCCGCCCCGACGGCCGCCGAGGAGCCTGTCGACGCGGCCGAGGCCGCCTCGGTGGCGTGAGTGACCTTCTGGCGGGGCGGGGCCGAGAAGTTCGCTGCGGTCGACGAGGCCGAGGCCGCCGCCGCCGACAGCGGAGAGGTCTGCAGCGGAGCTTTGCAGATGTTTGCAGAGACGGGTTTTTGCGCTGACCGTGCTGAGCGTGCTGTGCGCGGCGCGGCGCGCATAGAGCGTGGCCATGCGTGGGTGGTGTGCGGGTTCCTCCAGGCGTGGGCGCAGCATGCTGGGCCGTGCTGCGTGCTGCGTGCTGTGGTGAAGGAGTAGTGGCTTGGGCAGGTGCTGTTGTGTGTGTAACCAAGAGCTGATTTTGTCCGGGTTGCGGGGGTTGTGGCATGCTGTGGTTCAGGCGATGGCCATGCGTGTGTGTGCTGCGGCAGAGGGGCATGCTGTGTGTGATGCGGCAGAGGGGCATGCGTGTGTGTGATGCGGCAGAGGGGCATGCGTGTGTGTGATGCGGCAGAGGGGCATGCGTGTGTGTGCTGCGGCAGAGGGGCGGCAGAGGGGCATGCGTGTGTGTGCTGCGGCAGAGGGGCATGCTGTGTGTGCTGCGGCAGAGGGGCATGCTGTGTGTGCTGCGGCAGATGGGCATGCTGTGCTACGATCAGATGCAGCACGCAGCGGGCCCACAGGAGCGCCGGGACCAGCACATGCAGACCTGCATCGGCATGGCAGGGCATGCATGCTGTGCCGCTGTGTGCTGTGCATCGAATCCTCGTGCTGCCTGACCCAGACTAGCGGCGATGCATCGCACTGGCAGCTGCGAGCTCACTATTGTCGATGCACTAATTGCGTGCTCACGGCTGCCTGCCATGCGGCTGCGCGCTGCGTAGGCGATGCTCTGTGAAGTAATGATGATCGTTGCTGATTTTTTTCCGCGGGTACCGATGTTTGTCCACTGGTGTGCAGCTCCAGCTGCCACACCCGCACCATACAAAGTCCGCTCCAGCATCCACTCATGCTGCTGCCCCTCCCGCTGCTGCCAAAGCAGCCACAGGCACCTGCATGCTATGTCGGAGGAGATACTGAGCCCACATGTGGCCACAGTCCACTGCTAGCTTGCTTGTTGTTGCCCTTGCTGCCGATCTCTTGCGTTGATCTCCGCGTAAAACATGTGGCCACATTCCACTGGTCTGCACACCTTTACCGTCCAAAGAAACGGAGCCCCAGCATGGTCCCAGTTCTCTACCATGGATGCTGATCGGACCCAGCAAGACAGCAAACAGTCGTGTGGGCCATAGCAACAAGCTCGCTGCAAAAAAAGCTGAAGCCGGTCCTCCCATGAATGCAGAGGGGGTCAGCTGCCAGGCATGTAAGTGGCTTAACTTTGCCTCAGCTGAATTCTCGACTAGATCATGCAGTTCGAAGTTGTCCCGTCCTGCGTGCGTGCGGGGCGCACCAACACCGCCAGCAGTGCGCGGAATCCAGTGTATCCAATTTGTGCGGCCAATCTTCGCCGCGCCGCACTGCACAAATTGCGTTTGCCCCACAAGCCACACCACTGTGCATGTGTGTTTGTCAGCGGTGCATGCGCGCTGCAGCGCGCAGCGGGAGTCGCTCTGAACCAGCGTTTAAAAACATGACTGTGTGAATGTCATCACATCTCATCATGTCTGGACTGCAGAGGCTGGACTGTAGCGAGCGGATGCCGCACGGCAGCTTGCTGTCCGACGCTACTGTACCGACAGCTTTCGTGTCCGCGAGGTGCCCAACGACCCATCAACGTCGCCGCATATGAACTCAGACTGCAAGTGTCCAGGCTAGGTCGATACAGCGTGCAGCGCGGGAGTGTTGGAACGGCGGTGGCGTTTGATTCCCATCATGGTGGAGTTCAACAAATACATGCAGGAGTCAATGAACCCTGATTGGAAGCATGCAGTGCGCTGCTGCCCCTCCTTATGTAGCGGCTGTGCGTAAGCGCGGTGACCGCGGCTGTTGTGTTCGCGCGATGGTGGAGCGTAATGCCCTGCGTTGCTGCTTATTCCGACGCCCTGCTCGCAATCTGATGCACTGGGCCGAGCTATCACGCACCTATACCACACCTCTGTTGCAACTGTCAGTAAGCATCTAAAATTTTCGTGGTGTTGTGCAGTACCTGAACTATCGCATGCTCAAGAAGCAGCTGGGCTTGCTGGAGTCCTACTTGGAGGATAAGAAGACCTCCGACGATAGCATCATCTGGCTGAAGCTACTGTTCCAGCGCACACTTGATGGAGAAATCTTCAAGCTCGTGGACTTCTACAACATGCAGGTGGCGGAGCTCAAGGACACGGTCCATCACCTGGCCGAACACGAAAAGGAGCTCGTGCTATCCGTCCTCAACGTACGTGCCTCGTTGTTTACATCGTTGCATGCGTCTGAGCCATGCGCGATTCCTCTGATCCGACCCCTGCGCCCAAGTCAGTTGAGTTGACACTCGCTGCTACCCACCTGTGGACACTCAGCAGTACAACCCATTGGTAGCCACTCGCCAACAGGCAAACCAGGCTTGTTCGTCGTGAGCTTGCTACTTGACATAAGCCATCAGCGGCACGTCACATACGCTGCCGTATCTTGACCTCGATTTTTGCAATAGAGTCAGCATGTCCAGGGCAACACGCAAACAGGTTGGTCAGGGGTCTCGGCCACTTCCGCCGCCGCACCGCGTCTCAAACCCGATTGGCAGCCGTGCAGATGAAGGACGTGAGCCCCGCGATCAAGATCCAGGTGCTGCAGACGTACCAGGACCAGTGGCGCGCGTGCGGCAAGCGCGTCAAACACATCCTTGAGTTTGTCTCCCTCAACCTCCGGGCCCTCCGCAAGATTGTCAAGAAGCAGAACAAGAGGGTGCGGACCCGCCCCCTCCTGGCCCCGCACCTACCCCCCCCCCCCCCCTAACGCCTCAACCGGGCGCTGCAAGAGATGCCCTGCGCACGAGGCACCCTCGGGAGTGTGAGTACCGTGACACTGTCGCGACATGTGCGGAGTAGTGCAGCACACAGCACGCAGCAGTGCGGCGCATGCATGTGCAGGTCGGTGCGCTGGAGCCGGGCGCGAGCGCGCAGCTGCAGGCGACGCTCGAGATCACACATCCGCACGAGGGTACGGTGTACCGGCAAGGTTCCTTCCTCAAGCCGGAGCAGGTGCGCGCGATGGAGGCGATGGTTGCGCACGCGGAGGTGCAGCACGCGCACCGCGAGGTCCAGGCGCGCCTCACGCAGGCCGGCGCCGCGCTGCGGCAGCTGCACAGTGCGGCAGCGCGGCCGCGGCCGCGCCGCGGCCTCGCTGTGAGCGGCGACGCCGCGCGGCCGTCGCTGGACGGGGCGGCGAGCGCGGACGGGGGCTCGGTGGTGGCTAGCAGCGCCGCGGACGCTGAGGCGGGGGCGATGGTGGCGCGCGCGCGTGCTGCGGCGACGCCGATCCGTACGCAGAGCACGCGCAGCAGGCACGACACGTACGTCGAGCGGGCATCGGAGCGCGCGGCGGCGCTCGTGCGCTGGGATTCGATCAACCCTGTGCCAGAGTCCCCAGGGTCCATGGCACAAGACTCAGTCATACTGTGCGCGCCGCCCCTCACGCGAGCACAACAAACCCACCTGCCAACCCCTGGGGGCGTGATGGTCTCAAGCTGTATCAGAAGCGCCCCACGCTGACCTCTCTTGCGATGTCCGCGCACGCCCGTGCCGACCTTGTACAGCACAAGCACCCACCCACCCGCATGTGCGTCACAGCACCGCGTGCGTGCCGCATCCAACAACACCGTGCGCACATGCATGCAGGGAGATCATAGCGGCAGAGGCCGATGCGCGCCGCAACGCGGAGCTCATCCGGCCGCTCGAGGCCAGCTACGCGGTCACCGCCGGGATCTTTGAGCCCGCGCCGGCGGCGGACCGCGCCACCCGCGTCGGCCTCTGGCTCAACCTCCTCAACGTCTTCCTCTACATGACCAACTACAACCTCGTGATCCCGACGATCGGCCCCTTTTGCAAAAAGCTCGGCGTACCGGCGTCCACGGCCGGCCTCGTCATTGGGTGCGCCGACTTCATGGCGATTTTGGTCGCGATGGGGTATTCCGTGTGGTCGAACCGCACCTTCAAGCGGCCGCTGCTGTGCGCGAGCGTGGTCTGCGCGTTTGGCAACCTGCTGGTCACGCTGTCGTACGACACCGGGGGGCTGGCGCTGCTTCTGGCGGGCCGGCTGCTGACGGGGGCCGGCAACGGCCGGGTGCTCAACCGGCGTTACATCGCTGACTTTGTGTCGCTGGAGGGGCGGACGGTGGCGTCGATCGCGTTTGTGGCGGCGAGCGCGGCCGGCATGGCGCTCGGGCCGTTCATCGCGGTGCCGCTGACGATGCTGCTCGGCCGGTACGGGGACACCTGGCGGGTCGCGGGGCTGACGGTGAACGTAATTACGGTCGAGGGGTGGCTCATGGTGGCCGTGTGGCTCCTGTTCTTCGTGATTGCCGCGTTGTACTTTGACGAACCGCTCGCGCCGGAGGCGGCAGAGGAGGAGGCGGCGGCGGCGGCTGCTGCGGACGCTATGGACGGCAGCGTGTCGCAGCCGCTGCTGCCGCCACCGACGCCGCTGCCAGAGCGCTCCGGGGGAAACGGGACGGAGGAGCGAGCGGAGGCGGCCGCTGTGGACGCAGCGTTCGACGACCCGGAGTCGTCGGAGGGCGAGGCGGTCGACGGCGCGGCGGCAGCCGCCCGACGCGGGGCCGACCCCGCCGCGCGAGGCCCCATCCGCGTCCGCCGCGCCGGCCGGCGCCGTCGGGGCGGACCGGGCGGAGCGGGGGCGCGATGAAGACGCTGGCGGCGGCGCGCGGCGGCGGCGGCGCCGGTGTGGGCGCACTTTGCGGCCGTGCTGCGCGAACCGTCGCTGCTGCCGACCGTGGCATGCATCGTGATGCTCTTCCTCCTCAAGCTGTTGCAGCAGGGCAGCGTGTCCGCCGTGCCGGTGTTCACCGGCGACTTTTACAACTGGCAGCAGGGCACGGTCGGCCTCTTCATGACCGCGCTCTCGCTCGCGATGATCCCCGTCAACTTCTCAGTCGCCGCCCTCGCCACCCTCGTGCGCCCCCGCATGCATGCGCCCTGCCCACCCCATCATGCCATTTCTTAACCCTGCCCCGCTGACGCGCTGCGCTGACGCGCCGCGCTGTGCTGTGCAGCTGAGCGACCGGCTGCTGATGGGCGTCTCGCTCGTGTTCTGCGCCGTCGGCTGCGTGGCCATGGTGTCGCTCTCCGGCGGCGCCATCCCCCTGACCACCTACGTCATCTCCGTCTCCCTCATTCTCTCGTTCACCAACGTCCTCGAGGGCGTGTCCATGAGTGTCCTCTCCAAAGTCATCCACCCCTCACTCGCCCGCGGCACCCTCAACGCAGGTGCGGCCCCACCCCACGCTGCGCTGCGTGCTGCGTGCTGCGATCTCAGAGCTCTTCTACTTTCCCAGACCTCGCGAATTTAAGCGCAGGGGCTGCCGCTGGCCGCGCCTCATGCTGCGTGCTGTGTGCTGCAGGGCTGCTGGCGACGCAGTCCGGGAGCCTCGGCCGGCTGGTCGGCAACTTCTGCATCAGCGTCTTTGGCGGCATCGTCGTCGGCACCGTCGCTCTCGCCAACGTCATGTTCCTGTCGTTCGCCGCGTTTGTCGTGCTGTGCGCGGTGCTCTTTGCCGCGAGCTACAGCCGGCTACGCAAGCAGGACGGCTGACGGCCGGCGCGTGAAATCGCCACCAACGCTGTGTGCGCTGTGCTGTGCACCTCCAGCCAGGACCCCTCCTCTTTCCACAGACCTTCTTTCCGTCCGTGCGTTAGGCTGCGCCATCTGCAAGCCGGGCCCGCATGCTGTGGCCACAGGCGTGAGGCGCGTGCTGTGACTGTGCCTTTGTTCAGAGGCCGCTCGGTTTTCCCTGGTGGGCACAAGTGTGCAGCGATGACCTGTCCAGGATCCATAGAGTCCGTTTACGTTTCGAAGGCTTTCCTCGTTGTTGAATCACAGCGATTGCATGCGATTCCGAGCTCTTGCCAGTGTGCATGGGATGCCACGGGGCTGTGTGAGCTGATGCCGAACAGCAGCAGCACCTTCCGAACCGCCAGCGTGGCGGGGTCTCATAGGGCCCGGTTTTGCGTGCATGTAACTGAGTTGTGCTTGCGACGAACAACCGGATCCGGCTGCCAGACGTTGTGACAGCTGTGCACAGTAGCCTCTCCAGGGTCTCGGTGGAATGCAATGTGAAACGGGAATTTTGGGGAGTTGATGGTGCATCATGCCTGGACCTTGCTTGGCGAATCGGAACGGCTTGCAACAGCCGTGGCCGGCATCGCAGGCATAAGCAGTTTGCCTGGCGCTGCTTCAAGGTGGGAGTTTGCCACCACTTGACGTGCATACAACACTGATCGAGCTCGATGCTTCGATCAGCTGATCAATGTGACACTCGGCTTTGATCACGCATCACAGACAGTACACACCCCGTTTGCATTCTTGAAAGGCATGTACATCTAGAAAAGCGTGCGCCTAGCAATCTGCTAACCCAAACAGGCTTCGTCTGTATACACCCAGGTCACGAAAATTAACTTCAAGTGCCCTGCCAACGCTAGGAAAGGGCCGACGGCGCTCGCCACATGACTCGGGCCTCATTTGGTTCCGAGCACAAACACGTCTTCAATGAGGTCTCCGCTCTGGCGGGCAGTGGCCAGGTTCTGCATCTTGGCCGCGACCGCAGGCTCCTCCTTCTCCTCCGCCGGCTTGGCCTTGGCCTGCTCCAGTTTCTTCTGGTTCTCCTCCAGGATCCGCTCCAGCTCTGCCTGTGAGCCGGCAGTGCCTGTTGATGCAAGTGTAAACATGATGAAGGTTTCGACACCATTTCGCAACAGTTTTCGCAACGTGCAAGGCTGTGGTGCATGCCCGTGAAACTTCTCCACTCTGTGCCATGTCCAGGCACGGCGTGCGGAACGTGTGCTGCATATATTTTCGCCGAATTTAATGGTGAATTGCAAGGAGTGTATCATATGTCTGCATGCTGGTGACTGGACAAACATCAACACTTGTGGTGAGCTGTGCTGTCTGGCAATCCATTTGGCTGATAAGCCATCTAAGCATGGTGAATTAGCGATTAAGTGAGATCATCTGGAGTAATTTGACCTTCCCAGGTTCGTGAGGGTTGCAAAGCGGTCGGGAACTGGTTCTTTGTGCCTGACAACGCACAAACAGCAGGGCGGACGTGTTCAATCGAGGGGCGCACCTGATCCCGGAGGCGCTGCTCCTGTTCCTTGCGCTTCCGGAGGAGCTGTATTCTCCTCTCTTCCGCAATCTTCGCCTCGACCTCGCTTTCCATTCTGGCCCGCTCTTGCACTAGCCTCTCTTGTATCCGCTGGCGGACAGTCTCGGTCTCTATTGCCTCCTTGAAAGCTGCTTCAATCTGTGCAGCATCAGCGCTGATGAAGCAATCGAAAGTAATCAGGCCTGCAACTGTGGCACGCTACTTTGGCTGTGGCGACTGGTTGGCAGTGCGGCACCTGCTCTTCAAGCTTTTGCTTTGTATCGCTGTCCAACTTGACATGACTGGACTTTGTGCGGCGATGGAGCACGTGCCGCCTCACACGCTGCCGCTTGGCAGTTTTTAGTGCGTTGCCTCCATCGTCGTCGCCACTGCTTTGCGCAGGGCTGATGGAGCGTGGCATGGTCCCAGCTGAAACACAAGACCGGTGTGGCCCTTCTTAAAGTACTTGCAGGTATGATCACAGCCTAGCACTGTACCCAAAATTTAGAAAGCAACTTTTTTAGGCACTGTTGTGGGCCGATGATGTGTCAGGTGCTTCACTCAACTTGCAAGCATGCCTGAGCACTTCAGCGACGGGATTTCTGATCAAAAGGGCGACGTGGTCAAAACTTGTGCGCCAACCACGACGTCACAAAGGTACGCCAACACCTAGGTGTAATGTGATTGACAACTGCAAGCATCGGCCCAGGAGCGATGCAATGGCTGTGGTCGCACGCAGACGTCGAACTGATCGCCACTCTCTTGCAAACTCTTTCAGAGTGCAACTGGATCTTCTGCATCTTTGGAAGATCCGCAGTCGTTTACAGTGTCGCGCGGCCATGCTGTCTTGTACATCGGGGCCAGGGCCCTTCCAGGTGCGCACGGCCGTCCGTCTCCGGTGGCATGCACACACCAAACTCAACGCCCGATTCCACAAAGTTGTGTTACCCACCATGCATGGCCATGGCTGAAGCGCGCCAAAATTTCATGGTCCTTCTTATAACCTATTCGCTGTGGACATCTGAAGCATCTTGTGCTTCATCATTTACAAACGGGTTGCAGCATCGTTCACTGATGCCTGCAGCTAAATCCTGGAAAGTATACCGTCTCTCCCCAGCGCCTTGCCCCACTTGACCTGTCTGAAGTTCGGAGCTCAGCCAGGTCAAGAAGATCAAGCACGCAAAGACCACACCTAAAACTTTCGCATCACATTCAGGATATTCAAGCCTAGGTTGGCCAGGGGCACCGGCCATGAATGAAAACATGTCCTTCACCAACAGCACGAACATGCACCAACATGTCCAGCACCAACGTGTCCTTCACCAACAGGCCACATGCCCATGCCAGGCCACCGCAAACATGTTTACCTTGTTTCTTCACTGATGTGTTTGTGGCGCTCCACGTTGGATCACGGAGTTGCCCCGTTCGCAAGTACAACAGTGCAATTTATGGGCATGTAGCTTCCAGTGACCACAGGCGCCGATGTGTAACGAGAGAAACAAGAGATGCAAGGAAAGAACAACTCAAGTAAGGCAACGTATACACGCGGACATGCCAGGCCACGGGCAGTACCTATCTGCTTTACAACATGTTGCAACAGTGTGACATCGCCTCACTCCAACGGCAAAACGGTGTCGCCCTGCTGCTGGCCACACGGGTCATGCCTGTGTCTGAAACGGCGCAGTCATACCAGTAGATCCAGCAGCAAAGTCCGAGCTGGATCGCTACAGCGGGCAACCTGCCAAGGCGTGGCGAGGCAGGGCGCATCTGACCTCAGCTGTGCAGGCAGAGCTCAAGCACACAGCAGCATGTGGGCAAGCCTGCGATGCATCTAGTTCGTGGAGGCGGACATGGCGCGACCACAATGATGACCTCTACGTCGATGCCTACTTGTCCTCGCCAGCGATAGCATCGATGTTCTTCTGAACACTGTCAATGGCGGCTGATGCCTTCTCCTTGGCCTCAGTGGCAGCGCTTGAAGCCGTCTCCTTGGCATCAGTGACAGCGCTTGAAGCCGTCTTCTTGGCATCAGTGACAGCGCTTGAAGCCTTGTCCTTGACATCAGTAGCCGTCTTCGATGCGCTCTCCTGTGCTTGGGTCGCAGTCTTGGACACAGACTCTTTCGCATCGGCGGCAGCCTTCGATGCTGTGTCCTTGGCTTCGGTCACAGCCTCCTTCGCTTGTGTTGCAGTCTTTGAAGCCGTTTCTTTTGCTTGTGCCGCAGTCTGCGATGCAGTCTCCTTCGCCTGGGCAACCATGGAGTCAGCTTTGTCTGCGCTTGCTGCAGCTGGGGATTCAGCGGAGGCAACATCTTTCTTCTTGCCCCCCAGTGCCTGTGAAGCTCCATAGATCACAATGCCCCATCCGGAAAGGACTGCGATCACAGTGTGCTCGCCCTGCAGGCTCTCCTTGTGTGACCATTGATGCAAGACCGCAACAGCAGCAAACACACCACGCTGTGCAGGCAGGCACCACCAGAAGACAGTATGAGAAAGACAGCATACCGTCTGCAGCAGTATCACATGAATTGGTGGCTTCCGAGGACGTTTCCCTCAGCATACAGGACGTCAGGAGACATACCTTCCATGACGCTGGATCTGTGGGCTTCTCCCATGCGTTCACGCCACCACTGCCATGACGCCGCTGCAGGCTCAAGGTTGATTGAGATACAGCGGTTTTCAGTACGTTTGCTGTGCGCGCGATCATCGACATGGCTCACCGCAGATCTCGACTACGGGTCAACAGAGTCTCGGATCTGAGCACGTACACGGAACCGCTTGACAAAAACGACCAATTGAACCTGCTACAGATTATAAGTGTTGTTAGTAGTGGCGATGGGATCGTGCCAGTGGTGTGGCCATGGTGCGTTGCGATTCGGGATGCGCTGCCACCAAAGCCATCAGTTGCGACTGGCGATCGCGCATTGCATGCGCAGAGCCCAGCTGGGCCCGGCAAACTCAATAAGCAATATGGTACCGATGCATGTTACCACAACACAGACCAGTGGTTGCGCTTCGTTACACTTGAAGCCAGTCAGTTGGTGGGCCAGAATGCGCTGATTCCAGCAGCAGGGGACTGAATCATGGCAGGAGAACCGCGCATG